>PVJA010011255.1:0-30305 GCA_004027025.1 Myocastor coypus
CAGTATGTGGTGCTGGGGATCGAACCGCGGTCCCTGCAGCCGCCTAAGCTTTCCTAAGCAGGTGCTTTAGACCACTGAGCCACCCTGCCGGGCCCCAATATATGATTCTTTTAAGAGGTCAATATTTTACTTATTTCAGCTGGAGTTATACACTGAGGGAAGAGAATCTGTACACTGTCCACCCTCCCTTTTGGACACCCAGATTGTTGTGACATAATTTCTAAAGGCCATTACATGAAAATTATGATCTGTGACCACATTATCTAATTCTTTGAGGTAGTGTCTATGCCACCCTAAATCTTACAATGACAGTTCTCCCATCTCTAAGTTCTCATCTTATTTGTTCACAAAACAGGCTCACAGAGGCTATTACAACATGTTCTCATTTATGGATTTTCTGACCTAGAGTAACCTGACTGGGTAAAAAATATTTGGATCAAACAATCTCTTAGAACTGTGCAGACAGGACTTTACTACCTTCAAACATAGTGTGATGTTACCATAGAGATGGAATTTTTTTTTCTGATTTTTTTTTTTTTTAAGAGAAACTTACTAAACTTACTATCCAAGAGCCATTCTTCCCTTCTTTCCTAACAGAAATACAGATTTTACTGGGATTTTCTCAACCCTCAAACATGTCACTCCTGATTTTTCTAGCACAATATAGAACAAATTTTTAAACGACTGGTAACTGTCAGTTTCTTCATCCATAAAAACATACTATCTGATTGATATACATCATAGACAGCAAGGCCAAAAGTAAACTCTACACTTTTTAAAGACAAATTAGCTATCAATGTTGTTAATTGTCTTACCCTAGGCCTCTTCCATCAGACAGGGACACTAGGAGCATGGAAACCACTTCTGGGGAGGGGGTATATTCACCTGTCTGTTATTCCTCACTCTGTACTTCCCACGTGCTCTTTTTCCTATTAAAGGACAAAAAGCATTGGGCATTCCTTTAAAAGCTATTCTGGGAGCCTGGCAGGATGGCTCAGTGGTCTAAAGCGCCTGCTTAGGAAAGCTTAGTCCGCTGCAGGGACTGCAATTTAATCCCGGCCACCACATGCTGCGCCAGCCCTGCCCTCGGGGCAGGCTGAGCCGGCCATAAAAATAAATAAACAAACAAAAAGTTTGGAAACAAGATAAAATAAAAAATTCTAAAAAAAAAAAAAAAGCTATTTTGCAAAGAACTTTATGCTTTGGCTGTGGTATAAGAGACTATATCCAAGGCCTTTACACTAAGCTATATCCTCAGCACCCTTTTAATTTAATTTTTTTTTTTTTAAATTTGGAGACAGGATCTCACTAAGTCACCCAGGCTGAGTGCTGAGATATAAGTGTATTATCATCCATAATTATCCACAGAAAAAGAAAATAATAATTTGTGTGGTATTGTGTTTTACCATACCTTTTTCTTTTTTATTTTAATGAGAAAAAAAGATAAAATAGCAAGGAAACAGTTTTGTAACAGGTTAATAAAACAGTTAAAATAATTGATACACTGCATATTGTTACCATACCTTTTCAATAAAGTCTTTTCTGACATAGCATTTCAAAATGCAGTTATTTTATACACTCATTTTTGATGTGTTAAAACCATTTCTCAGGCTATGCCAGCTATTTCAAGTTCCATTCCCCACTACTTCCTTCCTTTACTAATGAGACTGGTAAGGTGCTTAATACTTGAATCCACACTGACAAGTGTGAGGTGATACAACACACCTGTTCAATAAGATGTGGAAGAATGGGGAGAATGGGACCCCAGGAGAGCTCTTACTGCTCTCAAAAAAATACTTTGTGCTTAGCTGGAAAGGCGCTTCTCTCTTTTTTCTAGCCTAGAAGGTGAGGGGCTACTAGAGGCAGGACCTAGCACTCTGTCAAGCAAGGATGATAACACCCCCAAAACAACACACAACCAAGTTACATATTATTACTTATTATTCATCAACTTACAATATTATGCAATCATTTATACATTTACCCTAATGAATCTAATATAATACATTAATATTCTGTTACATAATATAGAACACAAGAATTTTAAGTAATAGCCCCGGGCTCAAAAAACTTCCAGTCCAACCAGGATACCCTGAGATAAATTTCTATTTCAATATTATGGGTAGAGTACAGTTCTAACTCTAACTGCTAGTACTGTTTGAAGAAGCGGGGGATAAATGTAGGCTTAAAGGTTAAAACTGTCAGATAAGCTTTCTAGGGAAAAAAAGCTAAAATCTGAGAATAATCCCTTAGTGAGCAGATAAAGATCAAGAGGGGTATTTCTAGTAGGAAAAAAACACAAACATTAGCCCAGAGGTTAGAATCATAGTACAACACACATGAGAAGACAGGGGTTCATTGCAAGGGGTTCACTGGAAGAAAAACAGGATTATTATTCCCGCGATGTCAATTTAGAAATTCTGAAATGTGTCAGGTTCTTCAAGGAACCTTTGGCTCGTCTCTGAGATTGGGCTCCTGCATAGTGAGAACCCTCTGACAAGTTCTAAGCTAGGACAAGGGTCCCATCTCAGCCTACTTCTCCCTCTCCCTGGATGGTCATATGGAGGTGAAAGTGTCTTCCATAGCTGTCTCACCAAAGCACTCCTTGTTCTTCACTCTTTGTAGAGCAATGCAAGTCCTTTGAAATTCTCCTGGAAATTAAAAACTGGCTACTGACAAACAGATGAATATTTTGATTCTCTTTCTGGGCCTTAATTGTCCTAAAATTAAACAATAAATCCAAAACTTTTTTTTTAATGTATGTAGTACAGGGTCCACAGCAGTGGTTCTCAACCTTTCTAATGTTGTAACCTCGCAGTACAGTTTCTCATGTTGCAGTGACCCCAAACGAAAAAATAATTTTGGTGGTTACTTCAAAACTGTAATTTTGCTACAGTTATGATTTGGAATGGCTTTAGGCGACCCCTGTGTTTTGGTCATTCAACCCTTGCTGGGGTCGCGACCCACAGGTTGAGAACCACTGGCCTATAGGGTCTTACTACACAGACAGGCCTTGTAGTGATCCTTCCTGTTTTTCAGCTTTCCAAGCACTGGTATTATAGGCATGTGCCACCATGGCACACTGGGGATCAAACTCCCATCCTCTGTGTATGTATTAAAAAGCAGGCATGTTAATTCTCTCAGTTATCTGGCTGGCCCTAAATTCAAAACACTTTTAAAATGCTAATTTAAAAATCACTCAGGGCGCTGGAGAGATAGCCTGGTAGTGTAAGTGCCTGCCTGGCAAGCACAAGGACCTGAGTTCAATTTCTGATACTGCATGCCAGACTGGCACCAGAACCACACTAGTCATCAGAACCAGGCATGGTGGACACATCTATAATCCCAGCACTGGGGAGGCTGACACAGGAGGATCACTACAAGTCTAAACCATATAGCAAAATCCTGTACCAAATAAATAAATAAATAAATAAATACATAAATAAATGATTTAGGGCAAAATATGAATTTTTAAATGCACATTTAGAAAAATTATTAAATAAATAAGTAAACAAACAAACAAATGGGACCTACTACCAGGCAGACTCAAGTCAAGCATTGCCACACTCACCTACTAGGTAAACACATGCAAGAAATGTTCTCCTGTCCCTTACCATCAGCATTTTATGCAGATCTTCTTCAAATGCATCAATGTTGCAGTCAGTCTTCTCCAAGTCGTCTAAAACCTCCTGCAGCATGAACTGATAGTACTGCTTCATCAAAAGGCCACCCTTCAGGACTTCCTTACACTCTCTCACCAGCTGCAAAAGACAAGGCACAAGCCAAGTAGTTCATGTGTGCTGACCAGATGTGCCCTTCACTCTCACACATGCCTGCTTACATCCTCAAAAAGCCCAGAATGAAGAACTTGCCTCTGAAAAAAATCTGTTTCTACATTGTTAATCTGTTTGATAGAAACGCCTCAGTAGTCTTAACTGAATAAAAACAGAAGGATGAAAATAAAGGAACTTCATATTGCAACACAGACACATTCCAAGAAAAACCCCATAGACAATTGGCGCTTTGTTAAAATACAGTCTGTTACTAATAGATTTATGTTAAAAATAAACTCCATTGAATAAGATCAGTTTTTCTAGCTTATATGGTAAAACAAGAGACACAAGAAAAAAATCTAATGAAAATGGAAAGTTCCACCTGAAACATAATAAAATTCAAATAAATTAACATATCACAGAGCATGGTGGCCTTTGGAATACTTCAGTATAGTTTACCTACTATGGTTAGTGATTTCATCTATCATCAAAATGTCTAGTAATTGCAAAAGCAAGCAAACTGATCCCAAATTTTCTACTAAAGATGAACACAAGTCAAGGGAAATAAAACAACGGGCAATGCTTCACCTCAGCATGCAAGGCTGTAAAGCAGCAATTCTCAACCTGTGGGTCGCGACCCCGGTCGAACGACCAAAACACAGGGGTCGCCTAAAGCCATTCCGAATCATAACTGTAGCAAAATTACAGTTTTGTTTATTCACTCATTTTTATGGCCGGCTCAGCCTGCCCCAAGGGCAGGGCTGGCGCAGCATGTGGTGCCGGGAATCAAACCGCGGTCCCTGAAGCCGCCCAAGCTTTCCCAAGCAGGCGCTTTAGACCACTGAGCCATCCCGCTGGGCCCCAAAATTACAGTTTTGAAGTAGCCACCAAAATTATTTTTTGGTTTGAGGTCACTGCAACATGAGGAACTGTATTGAGGGGTCACAGCATTAGAAAGGCTGAGAACCACTGCTGTAAAGGAGAACACTGAAAGAAAGAGACCTGGAAAGCTCTTCCCATTCACAGAAGGCTAGGATATGACACTCATAGTCTAATCACCAAGGACAGACAAGACTACATATCCCCCTTCATTTTCATGTAAATCAGCCGTGACACAAAAGGAACAAGAGAAGCACAGCACAAACAACATCTGCCTCATTAATCTGGCTCAGCACATCCAAAACTGTAGCTAACCAGAATCTCTCCATTACTTTTTTCAATTCCCACAGAATCTTTCCAACATATCACAAGAGCAAACTGCACAAAACAAGTGGAAGGAGATCTAGAGAAAAAACACTGATCTCACCTAGAAAGTGAAATGCTTCTGACCTAACTTGACCCAAGGAAGCTGAATATCCTCTAAAAAGGCTCTAGTGTACAAAGAGCAAACATCTGCTTTGTTTGTACCAATGTAGATTGTGGGCAAACTCTTGAGCTCATTGCAGCACTGCTACCCCAAAACTGTGGATTCTGGTGTCAATGCAAATGAACTGCTCTTTTGGGTTTTAGGCCCTGTTTTGACAACTGGCCCTTCAGGTAACATGACTCATCTAGGGAAGACCTCATAATTTTATCACACCTTGCCAGCTGACAAGATCTAGGTCACAATACCCTACTATGACATAACTATGGTGCCATGGTTGGTTGCAGGAAACAGGTTCTATTTAGGGCCTCTCAAGACCAAATATCTGAATTTTAATTCAATAATCATATTTTTGTCCTTTCTTCTTCTGTAATGCTTTTTTCTTTGAAGACCCTATTAAAAACATCAGTGAAGAAACAACTGTTAGCTTCCTAAAAATGAGTCTTTAAGTGGATTGGGTACCTGGTGAGTTGAATGGGATTTCTCTTCCTACTGGGGTGATCTCCACTCTGAAATCCATAGAGGTTATACCTGTCCACAACTGCAATAATAGTGGGGTGGGTGCATTTTTCTCTGCAGCTGTTCAACCCTGTGTTATTGGTTCATTCTTTGGGATACACACTCATCCTTGGGTGAGATGAATTGTCAGTGATGACTGAATTTCGATTTCTGAAAATACCAGATCCATGGAACCTTTTTTCATGCATTTATTTACCATTTCTCTTTTATGGGTTGAGAAGTGTGGATTTTCTGAGTTGCTTATTATCTCAGTTCTAATCAACAATCACACTTGTACTCATTTCTAAGGATATACTCTCAGCTCTAGCACTGTGGATAAATTTTGGTCATTTATAACATCAAACCTGACATTCCCATCCAACTTATATCTCCACCAACCCTACCTTTCAAAGATCTCATGGAAAACTTTTAGGATCCCCAATCTGTTTACATCACAAATGTCTGGAACAGAATCTATTCTTCCTGAGTAGATTATGGAGGGAGAATTTCAAAGACCTTTTCTACCCAAGCAGAATAACCATCTTTGCAGATAACCCTGACACTGTCTGCGACTCCCCACTGTGAAAGAAGCAAGGCACAGAAACATCCAGGAAAGCAGGAGGGCAAGCAGAGTTCATCTTAATCCCTGAAGCATTCCCTGTTCCTAAAGATAAAAACTTCAGTGTTTACACACACTACATAGAATGGTCTCCACCAAATATCCCAACTGTAGGGAAAGGAAATAGCCATCTGAAAAATTGTCATGACTACCTCACTCATTAAGTACATAAATTATCCAATAAATAAATAAGTAAGCCAGTAAACACTAAATTAGACTGCTAACTTTAAACGTCCTGTGGCCAGATTCTCCTCACCCTGCAGTTGAAGGGAATCAGAGCCTGTGACCTCTAAGGCATTTTTCACAAGTTGTATTTATCAAAACATCATATAAAACAGTAGAGATTAATAAATTATGATAATCAATACAACGGATTATTGAAGGCACTGAAATTCTTGCTTTGAAAAGTAATTAGACTTGGGGGACAACCAGCTCAGAACCCACCTCTTGTTCCTCTTTCAGATTGGAGCTTTCTTTCCCCTAATAAACCTATTCTGCTCATAAAAAAAAAAAAAAAGAAAAGAAAATTAGACTTGTAACATAACATACACTTCCTTACTTTTATGTGTAGAAAGTATTATGTGCAGGAAAAACAAGTAGATGGAAACACACCAAAATGTTACATGTTATTGCTGAGCAGTTGAAAAATAGGGTGATTTTTATTTTTGTTTGTGTCATTATCTGTGCTTTTCAAGCTTTTAAAAAGTAAAATAGATTGCTTTTACAGACTAAAGTCCTTAAACATTTTTAAATCTATGATGAAAGAGCTAAGATTATAGTTAGATCTATTAAAACATCCTATTTAGATTATATACATATGCATTGCTGTATTAAAGATGTAACTACTAGGTATATCTGAGCTTTGAATGCATTTTCTATTCTCTTTACTCTAGCAACACTACATTAATCTAAATTTTTTTAAAAATTATTTTTCAAGGGCTGGAGAGATTGCTCAGCAGACTAAGCACCTGCTTTGGCAAGCACAGGGACCAGGGTTCAATTCCTGTCCTGCATGCCACATAGGCTCCCGCCCCTGGGACCTGCTGAGCCAGAGTCAGAGTCCAGGCATGGTGATACATGCCTATAATCAGAGCACTGGAAACAGGAGGATCATTACAAGTCTGGACTGCATAGAGACCTTGTGCCAAGTATATAAATGGAAAAAATATTTTTTTTTCCAAAATATTTAACACAAATTATACTATTTACTCCTCACAAAAGCACTATTAGTAACAACGCAAATTTCACCTAATTGTATTAGGTTGTATTTCTTTCTTTTTTTTTTATATTCAGTGCAGGGTCTACAAGGTCTCATTACACAGGTAGGACTCCTAGTGATCCTCATGATTTTATCCTCCCAAGGGTTGGGATTATAGGTGTGCATCACCATGCCCAGTCTCAGTTACTGTCTCAGCATGCCCTGGGGGCAAGCCATGCTCCAGGTGTTGAATGCTAGGGATCAAACACTGGCATCTTCCTAAATGCACTTTGATCTGCTGAGCTATCTGGCTGGCCCCTTATCAGGTTGTATTTCTGAAGAATCTATTCTGTAAGGTAAATTATTTTACTCAAAGTTCCCAGACCACTATTGCAATAGAGATGGAAAGGTCTTGCCAAAGTGGATAGCAAGAGTGGCCAGAGCAAGATAGAGAAAAGTGCCTGAATGCTACACTCTGGCTGAGCCTGACGTGGGGGTCACCTCAAACTCACTCCACTACTAGCCATCCTGTACTACACCTGTCTAAACCAGTAAGCACACGTTTCTCTCTGTACCTGCAGTATGGGTTAATTCTTCCCTCTTCTCTCACTCAGTACTGCTTGGTCCTGTCATTCCAGAGTCTACTGGTGGCAAACCTATGGCACACATGTTACAGCCAGTTAGCTGCTTATTACCACTGAAGCCCTACAAGGGTCACCATCACTGCCTCAGGAGATGAACAAAATGCAGATTCATCTATCTTTCTTTTTGGATTCAAGACCTGAAAAATTTCATTTTATGTAATGAATATGGTGGTATTAACTTCAGACATTCTTATCGCTCACTCTACTCAGTAAAACTACATCTAGCTATTCCTTTATACTATTTTGATTAAGAAACTCCTATTAGAAAAATCTCACCTAAAACTAATAAGTAGAAAAATGTCATCCTTACTGTTTAAAAAACTGCTTAAGAGCAGGGCTGTGGTGGTGTATGCCTATAATCCCAGCACTTGGGAGGCAGGAGGATCGTGCAAGTTTGAGACCAGCCTGGGCTACAAAAAGTGAGCTCAAGGCCAGCCTGAACAGTATGGCAAGACCCTATCTCAAAAAGATGAGAGGGGGGGGGAAGCTTAAGTAAGCAAAAAGTCCTAATATATCTCCTCTATACTATATACCCTAGAAGGATACTACTCTATATAACTTAAATACAATACAACTGAAAAAAAAAAAAAGTCATTTTAAAGAACAAATTCTGGGATGGTGAGATGGCTCAGTGGTCTAAAGCACCTGTTTAGTCAAGCTTAGGCAACCACAGGGACCGCAGTTCGATTCCCAGCACTACATGCTGTGCTAGCCCCACCCCCAGGGCAAGCTGAGCCAGCCATAATATAAAAAAGAATAAAGAACAAATTCTGTGGTCAGTTGTGGTGGTATACAACTGTGACCCCAGAACTCAGGAACTTGAGGTAGGAGGATTGCTATAACTTTGAGGACAACCTAAGCAACATAGTGAGTTCATAGTGAAACCCTTTCTCAAAAAGACAAAGGAAAAAGAGAAAAAAAAAAAAAAAAAAAAAAAAAAAAAAAAAAAAAAAAAGACAAAAAGAACCCCCCCAAACCTGCTTCTAGTCTTCAAAAACTGAAACAAAGGAGGCAAAGATCTTATCACCATCCTATTTTCATACTCTTTGAGAACAAAAAAGTAGGTGGAAGCAGGTTGAGCCATAAAACAAGAACATTTCATCCTGCTCTAAAAAGAGCAGCTTAGGAGCCAGGGAGATATCTCAGCAGCTTAAGCACATGCCTAGCAAGCACGAGGTTCTGAGTGCAACTTCTGGTATTAAAAAGAAAAAGACATGAATATATATATATTTTTTTTACTATTTGCAGAACTTACAGAAAACAATCCTCAAAAAGGATAAGCTTGAAGACTAATATAATAATTGCTAAAAATTTTAAACAACCTTTCAAACAAACCTGCTTGATACTCAAGAGAGACGGCTCTCCAGCAGGTCTCTGCTCCAGTCGTAGTTTCAGGCACTCATGTATAACGTTTAGCAGGACTCGGCAGAGCACTAAGAAGGCAGGTTCAAATGAAGGTAAATCCATGGCTGTCAGCTCTTCCCAGGACACAGAACTGCTTTTCTGTTCGGAGGAAGGTGGTGTCCTTGACAACTGTATATAATCTGAACCCCACATGGGATCTGGAAATTCAGAAAACTAACAAAAATTCAAAACAGATTAAAAGAGCACAAGGTTGTAGTTACTCTACAATTTGTTGACAAATCACAAGTCTAATTTTAAAGAGCAAAAAGTCTTCAATAATTCACCATTTTCAATGCAGACCAAAATAGCTTAAGAATACTTGAAGATCATAATGAGAATAGAAATCCAAGTGAATACACATAACAAAACAGTAGCAAAAGTATCAAGTTCTTTTTTAGCATTCTGTATCACACTTATAAATGGTCAGAGCACTGGATTTTTAAGGTTAGACATGGTATTACTCATGATTATTTCCAAAGAACCAGAAAATTAATAACATTTGAAAAAAGATTACAAAATCTGGATTAGTTCTTCCTAAGTAGCCATTGCGTGAAGATGAAAACTAATGAGCTAAACTATTCTATTTGTTCTCCTGAAGTGACTTCATCATGTTGATAGTGGGGCAAACCCTAAGATCAACCTGATTGGTTTCTCTCTATCTGTTCTTGGCCCTCTCAAATTCATTTTTTTCCCATACTATAGGAAACTTGGAGCTTTTACACTAAAACATCTGGCAGCATTACATCAACCAATCAAATTCAAAGATATTACCTCTTCCTATTAAGAAATTTGAGGTAATCTAAATATGAAAATCTTGCCAGGCGTGGTGGTGCACACCTGTAATCCCAGTACTTGAGAGGCTGAGGCAGGAGGATCAAGGTGAGTTCGAGACCATCCTGGGCTACAAAAGTGAGTGCAAGGCCAGTTTGAACTGCACAGTGAGACCCTGTCCAAAAAGGCAATCAATCAATCAATCAATCAATAATAAATAAAACTAAAAATAAAAAATCTCAACTTTTCTTCAATTTATAACATCTCCAATTGTAGCTATTTGGACTCCATGATATATATCCTCCTTGTCAGTTTTTAACTGGTCTCCAGCTCACATCTTGACCTTTAATTTGACAAAGGAACCAGAGTTACCATCTGTTATGGTTTGTATCTAGTTGTCCCCAAAGCCTGATGTAAATCACGGGGCTGTCAAGCGTGTAGCTCAAGGGGTGGGACCAAAGGGCAAGGGTGGGGCTTGAGGGGCGTGGCCACGAGAGGCAAGAACATTACACTGACAGCATTGCAGTTGAGGTTCCCTACCCCAGGCGGTGGCCTCTCAGAGGTATGGAGCAAATCATCCTGGACACAGTGGCGCATTCTTGAGGTCTTGCTATGTAATTCAGGCTGCTTTCAATTATGAAACCTCCAGTAACTGACAGCTAAATAAAACTTTCCTTCCTTAAGCTTGTGTGTCTGGCATTTGTCGCAGTGATGAGAGAAAAGTAACTAAGACTATCTCAAAGCAAAACTCTAAAGTGATTACAATACTCCTGGAAGATCCACACAAATGAGAAGGATGCACTGTCCATACCCATGGCATGAAATTTCACGGACTCTCAAGCCTTTACCTGCCCATCAACCAAATGTGGTACAGAGAACTTAGCCTGCCCTTGTAGGCCTCCCCATCCCATCCTGCAGTCTCCTGGCTGACTTGTTCTCTCTGTGCTCCCTCATAGGACTTCCATAACCCTTGTGCATGTGTGCACCACGCCTGACCCTTGCCATGGTGTCTCATCCCCTGGCAGTGTTCCTCCTCTTCATTTCCCCACCTCAAAACTCTTAAGTTTGACTGCCGGGCGTGGTGGCTCACGCCTGTAATCCCAGCACTTGGGAGGCTCAGGCAGGAGGATTGGTGTGAGTTCGAGACCAGCCTGGGCTACAAAAGTGAGCGCAGGACCAGCCTCAACTGCATAGCGAGACCCTGTCTCAAAAAAAAGACAAAAAAAAAACTCTTAAGTTTGTAAAACTCATGTCATGCTACCTTTCAGGTAACATTCTTCACACACACACACACACACACACACACCCCACACACACCATGATGCCAGCTAAAAACACAGTATATCTTGAGTTCACTTTAATTTTCTTTCTAGAGACAATATAATTGAATAAGGAAGAAAACAAGGTCCAAAGGTTAGAAAATTTGGTGTCTAATTATTTAATTAGTGATGTGATTCTCAAAGCAATACTAGTTTCAGACTGGATTTTAAAACTGAGGCCAAGAAACCAGGCATGGTGGTGCCCCACATCTGTAATCCCAGCACTGGGGAGGCTGAGACAGGGGGATCACTATGAGTATGAACTGTGTGGGGAGACCTTGTATCAATAATAATAATAATGATAATAATAATAAATGATAATAAATAAATATAAGGCCAAGGAGTATGCCCTAATGGTGGACTGTTTGTGTAGCATGTTTAAGTCCCTGGATTCAATTCCTAGTACTGAAAAAAATAGTCATTACCTTACCTTATAAAGAGATAGAATGTATCTACAGAAAAAGTGTTTTTAAAAATTCACTTCATGTAACACTTCTAAAATTATTAGTTAACATGTTCTCCTTCCCACGACACCATTGGTTGCTTTAGAGTAAATGCAGGTAACCACATTTAATGTCAGACTAGGTTAGACAAGCATAGGCAGAACTTTCAGCCAGCTCAATTCTTGAACTGCTAAGCACCTCAGCTACAGACTGGAATTATGTTCATGTCTATGACCTTCTTTGGGATGGCTCCCTGTCCTTATCTTCCTCAAAGAGACACAGTGTGACTCTCAGGATTCCATCAGTATGTCTTGTCTCTGTCATCTCACCTCCCTTCCTGCTGTAGACACTTGTCAGCTCTATTCTGTCGTCCATCCACTTTCTCCTCTATACTTGTCCTACCTTAACTCACATTGTCTTTTCAACTTTTTTCCTAATTCTAATGTTCAACCCACTGACCTCACGATAACCGTCAATATGATTCTGTTCTAAAGCTTATCCTACCCCTTTAATTTGAACCACTGAGTTTCATTGTCACCACTAAGGACCACGGCCTCTTATTCAGTCCAATAGTCTAATTTCCATATAGGTCATATCCTTATCTTCTAATGTCTCCTCTTCTTGCCCTTTATAAAACTCCTTACACTTCTCTAAGTTCAGCAAGTTTATCTCTGCCCTTTTGCCCAAATTCATGCCCTTAATGACCAGATGCCAGATTCCCCTATCAAATTTTCTTTGTCTCAAATAACTTACTGTCTTAAAGTATGAGAGTCTTGCAAGTCTTCCCACCATAGAAACAATGTCTCTTCTACAGCTTTCCCAAAACTCCACATTACAGAATGAAACATCTAGCCAGACCAATCTATTAATAGCTCCTAGTTCTCAGAGTTGTCACTATGCTCCTTAATTGCAATAGCAATTACTGCAGTGATAGGTTGACATGATCTGCAGCTTGAAAAGTGGATGCTTTGATTAAAAAATTATATATTTGGTATAACTGACACATTTATTTATAAAAATGAGGATTATATTTTCATCTTAGTATAAAATTCCCACTATCATTTACTGTTTGAAAAAAAATTATTTGGTTCTTACAACTGAAGATATTTAACTTATAGTAAGAAATAGCTTTGCATTAAACAACTGAACACCAACCTGGGGAATATGCTGAGTGTTTCTGCCCAGCAATTTGCATTAGCACTAAGGAGAACAAAACTAATTTATATTTTCATGTCTGTAACACGTTTTTGCATTCTAACTAATATATACTATCCTTGAATTTCCTAAAAGGCAAAAATTTCAAAACTAGAAATTTATGTTTTGCTTTGATTTTTGGTTTTCAAGACAGGGTCTAGCTATGTAGTTCAGACTGGCCTTGAACTCATTATGCATCCTAGGCTGGCCTCAAACTGAAGAGTACTCCTCCTGCCTCAGCCTCCCAAAGGCTGGGAACACAGGCCCAACGTGAGCAACATAATTTAAAAACCAGCTACCTGTGATAAATGTGGTCATAATTAATACATCTCTTTAAAAGCTTTATATACTTTGTTTTGTTTTTCCTGGTATAATGATATAAAAAATTAGTTAAAGCTCTATAGAATTCAGCAAACTTGTATATATTAATTGTCATTATGTGGCAGTCTGTCTATGTCTGTTGCCAAAACATCCTACAAAACCTTTAATCTTTCAAGTCTCTATCTGCCCATCCACCAAATATGGCCTAGAGAACTTAGCCTGCCATCTCAATCTCCCTAAACCATCCTGTGCACGACCACAACCAAACACCTCACAAGGAAGAGCACATTTCCTTTCATTTACCTTCTCTAAAAACTACAAAAGGAATTACAACAGAATCATATGAAAAGTGGATTAGAATACAAATCATAAGGCAGGAACAAAACTACTAAAGGAAATCAAAAACTGTAAAACTAACAAAACTTATACAGGCTAAAACAACTACATCACAAATAAGTTAGTTATGGACTATACGTTCTAGAATTTATATATTTTAAAAGTATACCAGAAGAGAAAAATCTAGATATTTCATTCCAAATTATTTAATTAAAACCAGACTTGACAAAGGAGTAATGTGGTACAAAGATGGTATACCTGCTATTATTTTACTGCACTGGGAAGTACAGGATTAGTATGATATAAAACATTGGATCAATCCAGCCAAATCATCAGGACTCAATAATACAAGTATAATAAAATTCAGATGCAATCATATCATAACTCGTGTCACACTGTCTGTAAAGGACAAAGCCATAATAAAATTCCTATCAAAGAAAGTGATGTGCAGAAATTAAAATGGTCCAGAAACTTCTAAAAAAACCAACGATGCGAACTACCCTGTAAGATGTCAAGCCTCACTAATAAACCTACCTTAAAATACAAAAGTACTGGCACAGCAGTAAATATATCAAAAGAACAGAGAAACATGTTCAATTACTTCTAATAATTTAGTAACAAAAAAGGTAGGTGGCATATTAAGTTGGAAAATAATGAATTATTGAAAAGACGTTATAGGTAATTAAAAGAAATTATATAGTTATATTAAACTATATCACACAACATCACAAAGAATCAGATTTTACATTACACACCTACTTTAGCAACTCTTGCTTGCCATAGGAAATCAAGTATGTATTTGACATGTATATCAAAGAATATATATACTTTCAGGAGATTCCAAATGTATTAAAGCAAAGCAAAGAGCAATATACTAGGGTAAACACATAAAATTTCCATTTCAGTCAGCCAAAAATGATCAAATATTGACAACTTAGTACAGGTCAACCTAATCAAGAGTTCTGGGAAACCAGTTTTCCTTATGTCCCTTAAAAATGTAGAGCAACTAGGACAGCAAAACCAGCATTCTGGGAGATAGATCTACAGAACATTAGGTGGTACATCAAAGGGCTGTTATGTGATATCAGAGGGCTGGCAGTAAGGTCAAAGGCAGTAGAGCAGTTTAAGCTTATAAATGCTTAATTGCGCACCCCCAAGTTCCTGACAGGAAAAACAAAGCATCATACCAAAAAAAAGGAAACTGTTGGAGTAAAATCCAACTGACCGGTAAAGGTCAACAGAATTGGGGGAGACTGCACCTTTCTCAGAGGTAGCCAAAGTCATAATCTAAACATCCACCTAACTCCTCTCTTTAAAGTTCATGAAAATAAGTATCATGTTTTTAAATGAACAAGAAGGACTGTTAGGATCTAACACAGGGTTATTATATCCAAACAGAGAAGGGAGACTAGAATGATACTAGTCAATAAAGGCAGGTAAGTTATTGTCCAGTGAATTGGTAGAAGTATAGTCCACTTTTAATGTCCTTTTAAAGGACATTAAGAAAATCACAGAAAACACAGCAGAACATTAAGTGATAACTTTTAATAATTTTAAATCACTTCAAACATAAATCAGAAAAGGGGCCAGTGAGACAGCTCAGCAGATTAAAGCACCTGCTTAGGAAAGCTTAGGCAAGCACCAGGACCATGGTTTGATCCCCAGCACCACTGCTGCACCAGCCCCATAGTGGGCTGAGCCAGGCAGAGTCTGGCAATGGTGGCACACACCCATAACCCCAGTGCTGTGGAGGCTGAAAGCAGGATCACCACAAATCCGAGCTACATAGTAAGACCCTGCAACCACCAAATACATTAAAAAATCATAATACATGAGAAAAGAATAAACAATCGATAATGCTTTCATAGAAATATTAAGTTAAAAGGAAGAACATTTTATTAATCAAAATAAATAAAAAGATATAAATAGGAAAAGATTTGGAATAAAGTGACACAGAAGATAGGCAAAATAGATGCAAAATATGTTTAATGGTTCCCAAAGAAAATCAACCTAAAATTCAGAAATTTAAAACTGTTAAGAAACTTAATTGAAATTAAGAAAACTGACAAAAACAAAATAAACCACAGCACTACGTATTGAAAGTACACACTGTATATCTGAAAATATCAAACTAGAAAAATAAACACTACTTAAGACTAGAACAGTCTGAGGAAAAAGAAGAATTCTTTAAGTATTCAGCAAACCAAGGTTCTTCTAAGTAGAAACAAAAGGCAAACTTTCTAACCTAATGCTTTACACTGAAAAAAATGAATGACAAATCCATTAAAGGAAAGAAAGTGCAACACAAAGACTTTACAGGCAGCCAAACAGACTTTCAACCATAAATCTTGTAAACTGTCCAAGAAGTCAGTGAACAAACTCTCATTAAAGTGTCTATTAAAGACAAGTGTTACACAAAAATGACTCGAGATTGGAAGACAGAATTAAATGAAGTTTCTTTAAAAAAAGTCAAGTGCTATTATTTTTATCTCTATACAAATATGTATCTAATACACACACACACACACACACACACACACACACACACACACATCACTACTAGCAGAACTAACCCTAAATGATCAGAGTAGGAAAGACAGTCCTGCCCATGATGACTATATGAGAGTATATGCTTACAGTCCTGGCACTCTGGAGAACTGAGGCAGGAGCAAGTGCAAGTGCAACCGTGGCAACTGGAGAAGCTTAACAAGACCCTACCTCAAAATAGAAATGGGTTGGGGGGCCCAACAAGATAGCTCAGTGGACTAAGTGCCTGCTTAGGCAAATGCAGGGACCAGAGTTGACCCCCAGCACCACATACCATTCTAGCCTCACCCCTAAGCATTCTGAGCCTGCTACCAAGACCAGGTGTGGTGCTGCATGCTTGTAATGTCAATGCTGGGGAGGCTGAAAACAAGAGGTTCACTATGAGTATGAGCTGTGTAGTAAGACCCTGTATCAAATACATAATTTTTTTTAAAAAGGGGGCTGACAATACAGCTCTGTATAAGGCGCTGGGCTCAATTACCAGCATAAGAAAATAATAATGATAATAATAATAACAATAGCTATATGATCTGACACTGTAACAACTATCAAAATGTTGGGAGAAGCCAGGAATTGTGGTAGTCACTTGTAATCCCAGCTACTCTGGGCTGAAGCAAATCGACACAATTTTGAGGTTAGCCTGGGTGGATTTTGAATCAAAATAAAAAAATGAATCTTCGAAGAAAGGGCTGACATACCTTAGCATCTCCCTGGAAGTAAAAGAAAATCACTTAAAATGGGTATCTGAGCCGGGTGTGGTGGCGCACGCCTGTAATCCCAGCACTCGGGAGGCTGAGGCAGGAGGATCAGTGCGAGTTCGAGACCAGCCTGGGCTACCAAATTGAGCTCAAGGCCAGCCTCAACTGCATAGCGAGACCCTGTCTCAAAAAAAAAAAAATTTAAAAAAAAAATAAATAAATAAATAAAATAAAATGGGTATCTGAAGAATAAAAGGTTAATTCCAACATTGGAAAATAAAATATCCAAAACATGAGAGACAAGTAAATACTATAGAAATATATCAATATAAAGATACCCTTAAAGCGGGGGGATAAATCCATTTTTAATTTTTTATTTTTATTTAGGGCAAGGTCTACAGAGTCTCATTATGTAGACTGGACTTGCAGTGATTCTCCTGTTTTCAGCCTCCCAAGTGCTAGGATTACAGGCCAGCACCACCACACCCCGTCTCAATCATGGTCTCAGCCTGCCCCGTGGGCAGGACCAGCATGGTACACTGGGATTGAACCCTGGCCACTGTGCTTTGCATAAGCAAGTGTTTTAGTCCACTGAGCTATCAGGCAGGCCCTCCATCTTTAATATTAAAAGTAAGCAAAGTTATATTTCAAAATAGCTATGTTAAAATTTTAAAGATAAAACAAATTTTCCAAAAACTGAAACTATTTTGATTGGAGAACCTAGACTTCTTTGAAAATATATTCATCAGAATTCTTTAAAAACAAGTGTTTTGGGGGCCCGGCAGGATGGCTCAGTGGTCTAAAGCGCCTGCTTAGGAAAACTTGGGCAGCTGCAGGGACCGTGGTTCGATCCCCGGCATCATATGCTGTGCCAGCCCTGCCCTGAGGGCAGCTTGAGCCGGCCATAAAAATAAATAATAAACAAACAAACAAAAGTTCTGAAACAAGAAACAAACAAATAAATAAAACAAAACAAAAAAACAATTGTTTTGGGCTGGGGATATGGTTGAGCAGCATAGTATCTGTTCAGCAAGTGCAAGGTCCTGAGTTCAAATGCCAGTGTCAAAATCAATCAATCAATCAATCAATAAATAAATATTGCCTAAGTCTTAGAAAAGATAAATTTTATAAAAAAATTTAGAAATCTATAAATGGATAAACATGGTATAGCTATACAAAACAATATTATGGGGCCTATAAAAAGTGAAGTGCTGATACACACACACCACAACATAGGTGAACTTTGAAAATCCTACACAGCCAGTGAAGCCAGTCACAAATACCACATATTACACAGCTACATTTCTGTGATGTGCAGACTGGGCAATAAAAAGCGATGAAAAGCAGATGTTATGGTTTGTGTCTAGTTGTCCCCTCAAAGCCTCAGGCAGTCATGGGGCAGCTTCCGGAGTTTGGGATTGATTCATGATCCAATGCTGGGGGACCGCCCACTCAGGACCCCCCTCCTGTCCCTCTCTCAGACAGGAGCCAATGCTGAGATTACAGATGTGAATGTCATAGGCAGATGCTCTGCACTGTAATGTGAGGAGAGGAGAGAGGCTAGCTTTCTACCTGACATGCTGCTTCTGCTTTTGCTCTCTTGCTCTTTGCCACCACCATAAACAGCTGCTCTTTGTGTCATATGCCACTCTGCCTTGGAGCCAGCCATGTATGGACTGAAACCTCCTCTGACTGTGAGCTAAATAAATTTCCTTCTTTCATTTTGAGTGTTGGGTATTTTGTCCCAGCAATGAGAGAGGAGTAACTGAGACAGGAGGTTAGTAGTTACTTGGGGTTGGGAATGATGCTCAGAGGAATTTGGGAGGCAACAGCTAAGCAGTACAAGAATTCTAGGAATGATAAAAATATCCCCCGTAATTTTAGAAATAGAAAACTACTAACTTAAACGAATAATCTGAAATGACAAACATCATGATATATGAATTACATCTCAATAAATCTATTGAGACAATAAAAAGCATCTAATGAATATCTAGTGTCATAACCCTCAGAAGAAATTATTTCAAATGTCTTTAAAATACAAGAATTTTTGGCCGGGCGTGGTGGCTCACGCCTGCAATCCCAGCACTCAGGAGGCTGAGGCAGGAGGATCGGTGCGAGTTCGAGACCAGCCTGGGCTACAAAAGTGAGCTCAGGACCAGCCTCAACTGCATAGCGAGACCCTGTCTCATAAAGACAAAAAAATAAATAAATAAATAAATAAATAAAATAAAATACAAGAATTTTATTTCGTATTGCTAGAGTTATACCCTAAAGATATAACAAAACCAAAACCAAACTGCTTTTTAGTAATTACACTGCTGGTAATATTATTCTGAGATTTCTATGTGTGTTAGAATACCGTTAAGTACCTGATACTCTAATGCTATCATTCTATGTCACCATAAACTCAGTATAAAAGGAGAGGAGACACAGATTCAGAAAAGACTGAGTGTAAAGCTGGAGGATTGAACTTGAAGTCCAAGTAGTCATATGAAATTGTGTTGCACTATGTCTATGCACCTAAGAGGACTAAAGCAGTAAAGGACTATTTCAATAGGAATGCGAGTGCCCAGATGGTGATCCTGAAATACTATTTCCCAGTAGAAGGAAAATGTACATGATTCTTAATCTGGAGTAGACGTACAACATAATCCTGAAACAAATTGTTACACCACAAAGCAAAGAAGCTCTCACAGACTACTCATGAAGCAAGGCTGTGAAAAAAGGATTCAAGCTAAATTGAGAATGTTCTCACTGTATTAAAATGGAACAGTGTCAACAATTATTACAAGAAATACTTCAACAGAATAAAAGACTTCAATGGACTGACAGGTTGAATGTTTAAATTTATAATAAAAACACTAATCAGTCATAATAAACCAGCTCATCATTTTTGAAAAATGGTGACTATAAGGCACACTCATCTTGTCATTCCTGTTCAACTATTCCATTGATTAACCAATTAACCAGTGCGAAACAGTTCCACCTTAAAGCAATACATGTAAATGATGGAAATAAATGAAGAGGTGAAAAAAAAAAAAAAAAAGAGGTAAAATAAAGTAGAAGTAAAAGAATATGAACATTTGTACTTCCAACCCTTAATGAATTAGGCTATGATCAGTAACTATTACTACCATTATGAAAAGACACTGTATGCCCATCAAGAAATGATGAATCTGATCAAATAGCTCAATTTTTATAGCAACTTCCAGAGAACACAGGAAAAAATAAACATTCTAAAGGTCAAGTACAATCAACAAATTTCAGATAGTAGGAAACTCAGTAGGATAAATGACCTTGTTTTCCCAACAAATACATGATGAAAAAGGGGCAAGTAGAATCCAAAGATTTTAGCCGGGCATGGTGGCACACGCCTGTAATCCCAGCACTTGGGAGGCTGAGGCAGGAGGATTGGTGCGAGTTCGAGACCAGCCTGGGCTACAAAAGTGAGCTCAAGGCCAGCCTGAACTGCATAGCGAGACCCTGCCTCAAAAAGACAAAAAAAATAAAAAATAAAAAAAAAACAAAGATTTTAAAAGACTACAAAAATATAATAGACAATCAGAATCTGTAGATATTACTTACAAAATGATTGAAAGTAAAAAAAAATTACTAAAAATAACTGTGACAATAGAAATATGAATAGTAACTAATTTATTTTATTATTAAGGAATCACTGGTATCCTTAGATATCTAAGGTTTTCTCCAAATGGTAGAGGAAGATGTCCAGTGGCTACAGATACTGGCCATAACCTGATAACTATGTGCCTGGACACAGATTTATGAGGGTTCACAGAATTATCCTTTTACAGGTTTACTGTTTTCTGCAGAGAGAGAGAGAGAGAAAAAAAATTTTAAACTGTGAAAAGAATACACAACACAATCACAAAATAGTAATAGACAAGGTTTGGGCAAAGGGTTCTCAACTGTCCATATGTTAAAAGGCTTGGTCCTCAACAGCACTACTAAGAGATTCTGTGGCCCTGTATGAGGAAAGAGCTTAAGGGAGGTGCTTAGATCACTGTCAGGAATAGGACTGCATCACAAGGGTCTGTGAGATTCAGGCCACTTCTTTCTCTTTTGCTTCCTGGACACGAGGTAAGCACCTTTGTTTTTACTCCTAACTTTTTACTCCTAATTCCCAAAGCAACTGGGTCCCTATCTGATGCTGGAGGAGAAATTCCAAAACTGTGAGCCAAAATAAGTAAGTGTTTCTTTGTAACTTAATTATCTCAGGTATTTTTTTCAAGTGGTGGAAAGGTGACAAACACAAGCTCACAACCACTGAGCTATATTCCTAGCTATGCACTACTTACTCTGTAGTAGGGATCCCACTATGAAATCCCTACAGGGGCCAGGTAGGTGACATACATGGGTGCACAAGGAAGCTTTAAGAAGCTCTGGGGGTAAAACAGAGCATGTCTGCTACCAGTCAGTTCCAACCACTGACTACTATGTGGGAATGTGCATCTAATATTGAGACTTTCCAGCATTTCAAGCAGAACCAAAAAGTCCAAAGATGTACATGAAATCTTCCCATTTCTAAATAGCAATCCTTCCCAAAGTCAAACATATACCATCCCCAAACACCATGTGAGATCAATTGCAACTGGGGAGATAGTACATTGTTAAAACCAAACATGGCTTTATAGGCAGAGTTCTGCATTCACATCCTTGCTTTGTGACTTTCAGCCTGTTTTCTACCACAAGAAGAAGAAAAAAAAAAAAAAAAAAAAAAGCAACTTGTTTGTTCTTTGCTCAGCTTTGGAACATGAGTTTGATGAGTCTCTAGGGTCCTTAATAAACTCTTTTTGTTTCTTCCGTGGTCTCTCCTGTCTCTCAGATTTCCTGTAACACTGCACCCAACCCACATCTTTCCCCAGTAACTGGGGGATTTGCCATAAGGCAGACCAGACAAAGGTTCCCAGGTTGCAGGACTTGGACCATCTCACCCACCCTACGTCTCAGTTGTTACCTGGTCTCTGCTATTACCTGGCTCAGGGTATTCCCAGGAAACACAGAGGGGCCCGGGCCCAGGCTCAGCCCTGGATGCCAGTCCCCAAGCGCACAGTGGTGGGGGACAGCTCCCTGCTTAGAGCCTCAGGGAAGAAAGGTGCAGGGTTTTGGAGCCTGGGGAATGTGGGGCTCACTGAGCTGCAGACTCCCATTGGTGTGCAGGTCCAAGACGTCCAGGTATACATTCATATCCTGATTTTCCCACTTATTGGATGTTCAACTTAACCAAGCTCCCTAACCCTTCTCCCCCAAGTTAATGTCAAGTGTTGTGTTGATGCTAGCTACTAGTCTTAGCATTACTGTCACTGCTTTGTTACAAGGGATCCAATTCTCCACTGAAAGCTGATGACTTCTGTCCTACTGTTACATCAGGTCTGACTCAGCTGGCTCACCAATCTCAAAACAATGCAGTATAATTTCAATTTTCCCTCAAGTAAGTCTGTTTCAGAAAAGCTTTAGGCAAATGAGCAAGTGTGTACTTGCTAGTGTTCCACTCAATAAAAAGTTCTTCTAATGTTATCTATGAAATTAGACAGGTAATGATTAGTGCAACTCAACAGTTAATTTTAATAGCTGCACAGTAAGCACAGATCTTAAAGGCAAAGAGGGAATACTGTGGCCAAACTGGCATCTCCAGTGGCTGACTCAGAACCACACTGTTGTAGGTCTGGCTGTGTATGAGACACACAGTACAGATTTGTTTGAAATGACTACACACTAAGGTTAAACACAAAGTGTACTTACACAGTGTGCTGTGTAGTTTGTACATTTACTGCTCACAGAGTACATTTAGGTTAGCAATTGTGAAACTAAAGTCAAATAAACATGTTGTGGTGCTAGATTAGAGACAGCAGCATGAAATCAGGTTTGTTATAGGTAGATCAAGATAAAAACAAATACAGTATGGACCTGTGAGCATGACAGGTTGGAAGATATGGTCCAGGCTCTCACTATGTCACCAGGAGTCCCTAGAAGTAATGACATTCCAACAGGAACCAACATCTAGTGCCCACAGCTTCACTTCCTAGTGCCATTCTCTGGACTGGAACAGTGAGAATAATAAAGGACAAGCTTGGAGTATCCTGTAGTGGCTGAAAATAAGATATCACTTAAAAAAAACTAACAAAAAAAGCAAATTAACACAAAAAAGAATAGCAGCAGGCTATTATGGTTAAAACAAGAGCCTGAGCAACTAAATAAGTAACAGTAGAAGAGGATTATAACCCAAACTAAAAATTAAATACTTGAATAGTTCTTGATAAGGAAGGTTGATTAAATAAAGAAGAGAATCTTTCACATAGAATTTCATATAATATATGTAGATACTGTTCTGTCCCACTCCTACTAGTGTAGATTTTTTCCTTTCATCCTATGAGAGAAATAAGTAGTAACAAAAAGAAGGCTTTTTCTTTGTCATATTTTTTTTTTTTTTTTCTGTCTTTTTGAGACAGGGGCTCGCTATGCAGTTGAGGCTGGTTCTGAGCTCACTTTTGTATCCCAGGCTGGTCTTGAACTCGCACCAATCCTCCTGCCTCAGCCTCCTGAGTGCTGGGATTACAGGCGTGTACCACCACACCCAGCTTCTCTGTCATACTTAAAAGTCAACAAAAACAACAAAAAATACAGGAAGGGAGCACGCATATAAAACATATCCCAGATATTATAGTCCTCAAATAGGAATAAAAACAAAGTCTTTACTTTCCCATTGAGTTAATTACAACTTCAGAGACTCATTACTTGTTAGTTTGGATTAATCTCCAATAGAAGAATTGCCACTTTAGCTGTTAACTTTTTTTTTTTTTAAGAATTTTTAAAATTTTATTTATTATTTTTATTCTTGTTTCAGAACCTTTGTTTGTTTATTCACTCATTTTTATGGCTGGCTCAGCCTGCCCCGAGGGCAGGGCTGGTGCAGCATGTGGTGCCAGGGATCGAACCGTGGTCCCTGAAGCCGCCCAAGCTTCCCCAAGCAAGCACTTTAGACCACTGAGCCATCCTGCCGGGCCAAGCTGTTAACTTTCACTACTTGACAAGTACTTAATATTTTAGGAACCAAAATTGAAAACAGTGGCTTTTGTCTTATTTAATCTATGTAGCTGGGTTTTCATTTTGTTTTTTGTTTTTGGCAGTAGGGATAACATAAGAGAAAAAAAAATAAAAATAAAAAGCTCTTTGCTTTTCTTCTTTTGTGGACTCAAGGATGTCCTGAAGTCTTTATTTATGCTTATTTATTTCCTAATTCTTACACACTACTATGGGTAAACTGTCATCCTTCTTCAACATGAGTTCTAACAGAAAATGCAGGTCTCCCTCCCTCCCTTCCTGCCTCAGTGGTGGTACTGGGTATGAGCACAGGGCCTCACGCTTACCAGGCAAGTTAGCTACCACCACAAACCTTCCTCCTCAGTTCCTCACTACATTTAAAGATGTGAGCCCTTACCTCCCCTGTGTGCAGCTGACACTCAGGCCAAACCAACGCGGCCCCAGTTTTCCACTGGACAAGAAACTGAGGCCAAAAGGTGATAATGAATGTGGATCATGAAGCTAACCTCTTAGTGGAGGAAATTCATTGCTTCAGTTCAGAAAATGCTAATGGAAAGTTAAACAAAAAATTGGGGGTCCTTTTTCAAGATGACAAATGTGCCAGCTTCTTTGAAACACTGGTAGGAATGCTCAAAGCTACAAAATGAAGGACGATTGTCACATATCTAGGAGAGCTACTTTTACAAGGTGTTCATGATACTGCTGCTATTATATAGCTGCAAGATTAATGTCATTTGCACATCTTTGGGTACTGCTGTTTTTGTTTTCTGATAAACTAGCATGTTAAATCAAAGAACAAACATGATTCAATAAATTTTTATAAAACTTTATAAACAGCAGGGGACTCATATTTTAGAAAACTTCCCCCCTTTTGTCTATCCCAAAAGGAACTGTATGTTTGAACTGTAAAATAAACAAAACCTACTGTTTATGTCAGTAATCTGGTTGGGATGTGTAGTCAACGAAGCCCTTTTTGAAAGGTTAAGGGAATATTTGTTTCATAAATAACTCTTACAAATTTCTATAGATATTTGATGTTCTGTCAAAGGGAAAAGCAAATGATGACCAACTTCCATAAGAAATGTTCAAATTTTATGTAATAAAAACATGTAACTGTCTTTTAAAAAAAGATACAAAAGTATAGTAATCCTGTTAATAACCATCACTACTTCCTATAGAGTCTGGAGGGAGGAGAAAGATTGAGGAGGACATGCAAAGTAGTTTACAGAAAGCCAGCATGCCTGCCTTGCTCCTAGCCCCTCACCACAGCCTGGCCTATGAAAACCACTGTATTGAAGATGACAACACACTGTCATCATTCTTCATTTTACTTCAAAACTAGGTTTCAAAATAAAAATTAAACACCAAGCCTGTCTTGCCCACACTGCTGGATGGAATTAAGTCACTCTAGTCAAGAAGCTATACAACAGTTATTCACCACTTGAAATACATGGTAAATGCTTAAGACATATCAATAGTTTTACCCTATTATTTCTGAATCCTGCATTATGATAAAATCTCAGTGATTCATGAACTAAAGGGCAGGGGAGCTAATTTGATCTAATAAAACAATGTACATAAAGACTCAGGTAATTCACAAAGTTAAAATACTATTAAAAATTTCTACATAGTGTTGCTTCATCTAATAAAGACCCTGCTAGATTTAAGTGACTGCTTGAACCCCATGTCCTAAAAGGTCATCAGTCTGGCCACATGAATATAAATAACCTCACAAACTACATCTCTTTAGATGTTTCACCTTAAATGCCTCGTTTTGTTTCTCATTCCAAAGGAAGCCAAGTCATATAATAAATTGACATTTTAAAAATTAAAGTGACAAGTACATGTGGCTATATGTATATGGCTGATATAATTCCAAATTTTCAGATTAGCACAGGTATGAGGGCTTTCAGGGCTGAGTGCTTTCACTTCCAGCAGATAGAAGATGTAAACTTACCAGAAGATAGACAGCTTGTACTACTTAGGACTCTAAAGAACAAATGTCTTGCCACCCTTAACAGTAAGGACCTTTGGAGATGTAGAGCTATCTAAATCCAAGCTGTACTATTTTCAAGCCACATTCTCTTGTAGACATGAGACTTGCAAAAATCTTCACATAATGAAACACATACTTTACATACTAATGACTGTCCTTAAAATTTCTCTCATCAACTCTGACATCCTTAATCTTCCTAACTAGAGCTCATGTTTTCCCTTTAATCATTTTTATATTTCCCTACAATTCACAAGATCTCTTCAAAATACAGTATCCAAAACTGGACATGCTACTCAAAAAAGAGTAAACTATTTCAAAAATAAAAAGCTTTACCTGTGACCTTGGGTGCCATGTTCATTTAAAAATAACTGAGTGTGACGTTGACTCTTTTAACTGACTCATCTTCAGCTTGTGGTCATTCACGATTGTGGCTTTCTCCTCTGTTTATACCTAACCTCTCCTCCATCCTCTATTTATATGGTTAAACTGTTCCCTCCACATACCACTTTACACTTAATTCATGAAATCTCCTACAACCTTCATAGATTCACTTATCATAGCACTTTATATAGAAATGATTAAGTATCTAATATAATTGTTATTTATGACTACAAATACAACTACTATGGAAATCAGCATGAGTCCTCAAAAAACTAAAACTAAAAATTCCATTTGACCCACCTATTTTCTTTCTAGATATTTTCTCAAGAGTTAAATCATATCACAGTATACACCCATACCTATGTTAATAGAAGCACATAATTGCTAAATTTTAGAAGTAGGCTATTTGTGCCTTAACAGATCAACAGCCAAAATGTGGTATCCATACCCAATGGAATATTATTCTGCTATAAAGACAAACAAGTCACTGTATGAAACTGGGTACACCCCAAGTCCATTATATTAAGTGAAATATATCAAATCTACAGGTTCAAATATTGCATGGTTTCTCACATGTGAAACCCAAAATATAAATAAAGCACAAAATCAAAGATAATCAGAAGTAGGTTAACAGATCTTAAACGAGAAGGGATCAAGAGATGGAAAAAGTAGAGCAAAAGAAGTGGAATGAAGTGAAAAGGGGAATTAAGAAGTGCTAAGTACATACACTAATTCCCCACAACAAATGTACACACTACTGCAAACATGAATAAAAAATATTTTAAAAACAACCAACACATAATTTATAATAAATGGAACTAAGACCATCTTAATACTCTCATCTACTGAAACCTACCTCCACTGGATGATCACTCTTAACCAGTGCTATACGTGCCCTTCGCAAAGAACCATGCATTAGTTTGTGAAGCCGTAAAATTAACTTTCTTAATCCCATCTGCTTCAGTGCTTTGTCTACAAATGGTCTATAAATAGAAGTCAGACAATGTTTACTGAAGCCTGCTTCTGAGTTGCAGTCTACTGCTCCCCAGCCCACAGGCTCCTCTTCAGACTCGAGCCTCGTGAGCTTCTTGGATGCACATTCTTGCAACTGAACATCCAAACAGTTGTCTGCGGGCATCCTGATTTCTGGTAGCCTGGGATCAGAGATATGTTCTTCATCACTTTCATCTATACTACTTTCCAACTCCTGTAATTGTCCCTCTGTGTAATCACTTTCATCTTCTGGCTCATTGCCTTTGGATGGTCGAGGGGAAGGGATTTCAAACACTGGCCAGCCAATATCTGATAAATTCTTGATGCCCAGAACAGTACCCATAATCCTTAATTTCTGATTTAAGTCTTTCGTGATATTCAACCACAAACAGAGTGCCTGCACCCTGTCCTGGAAGTCTTTTGCAGCATATTTTTCATAGTCTTTTTGGAGAGCCTGCAATGATGGATAAAGTGCTTCTATATACTCTAGCAGCTCCATTATCCGTTTTACCTGCTCAAATGAAACCCTCTGGCGTTGGAGATGCTCATGATAAGTAGAGTAACCCACATTCTGTGTTCCATAAGGGGCTTTGCATGGACCTTCTACTGAAGTACCATTGAAACTTGCTCCATTTCTAACAAAAGGAAAACTCCCATAGTTAACTTTGAAAGTAAGGATTTCATTGATAATATCTGGGATGGCTTGACGGGCTGTATATAAAAAGAGATCCTGATCATTAATGGTCCGTCCTGCATGCCAGGCCTGCAGTTCTAACCAGATTAGTTCATTTGATCTGTTAAACCAAAAAGCAGATGTATTTTCTTGTCCTCTTTGCTCCCTGTCCTTCTTCTTTGAGACTGAGGTAAGCTTTAGCAAAAGTCGTAATGTTTCAAAAAACTTTAAACGATCTGCTGGACAGTCAGTTCTAGAAGTCTGGCGTGCAGTTCTGGCTATAGGCATGGGTACAGAGACAGGAATCTTAGCATTGCTACAGCCAAGGCTGAGGTAAGGCTTATTGAGATCGACATCTGGAATTGATTTTTTTGGCAAAGACCCACTGACTGAGTCTAACATGAACGAGCACTGTACATTTTTCTTATGATCACGCTCTGTTGTTCTAAGAGTTGCCCGGATCTTTTTTTCTTGCTTGTAGCTGTATTCTTCCACATTCTCCACTGTTTTTCCAGTGTCTTTATGTGGAGGCTGATTCGGTATATTCATTTTTTCTATTAAAAATGAAAACAGAACATTATATAACTAAATATGAAGCTATTTAGTATTTTTATCAAAACTAATATTCAAATGTACTTATATTTCAGGTTTTTGTAAAAAATACACCAAGAATGAAAGGAATCAAAAGATATATGCAACATTTGAAATAAGATTTTATTCACTGTTTTTACCATCATATAAATAATCTTCAACTTGAAAGAGTATCATGAGACAGCTGACAGAATCCTGGTTAAAAATGTACCTACTGCCTACCTTTGCCATGAACATTAAACCAAATCATTTCAGTTTTTAGAGCTGTAACTTACTGAGATTATTTTCACTAAAAGGTGAAAAACAAATGATTAATCAAAAACTACAACCTTAGTTTATTCCTTGACTTCTTTGTAGAAAGGAATGGGAGGTAACATTTTAAATTTAAAATTAGCATAACTTAAAATAGACTAAAATCTAGTAATAATTTGCCTAGTGTGACTTTATATACATAAAACTCTTCAAAATTCATGCAAAGAAATGCATGATTCTTTCAAACAACTAGCTCTATTCATTGAACTCCAAGCTTTGGAATGATCACACATCTTCATTATCTTCATTCTTGTCTAGCAAGATACACTATAACCAGTTATGTATCTTACTAGAATATTTTCATTTTATAAAATGTTAATGTTTCCCAAGATTTCAATCTTCAAGCACTTCTAGTTTTACTTTGCCTCTCCCAGATGATCACCACCAATAACACCCAACATATAGCACTATCCCAATCTTTCCTCCATACTCAAATCATACATCATTTCACCAAATCTAGGGCAGGTATTTTCCCATATTAACAACACTAAAGTAAAAATGTTATGTAGTCAATGGTAATCAGAAAAAAGTTTTAGACACATATTCACCAATATATTTCATTTATGCTAAGTATTAAAGACCTTCACATGTACATGGTAGTATGTACCTATAAAACCAGCCCTGGGACAGCTAACACAGGACAAACCTCCTAAGTTCGAAGTGAGCCTGCTACATAATGAATTTACAACCAGATTACACTATATAGAGTAAGACTCTGTCTCAAAACTGAAAATCTGATAGCAAGCTGACATTTTGGCTTGCTTTCATTTTAAATTGTGAAAAAATTAAAATTCTAAAGACTTCACCACAACTTAACAGGGATTTTGTTGTTGCTGTTTGTTTTTTGTTTCTGTATTTGGAACAGTGTCTCATTATGCAGCTCAGATTTGTAGTGATTCTCCTGTTTTTAGCCTCTCCAATGCTGGGATTATAGGCATGCATTGCCATGCCAGGTATCAGTAGCCAGCTCAGTATACCTGGGGGCAGGGCCAGCATGGCATGCAGTATGGGGGATCGATCTCCAGTGCCTACAGTTGTCTAAGCAGGTGTTTAGTCTGCTGAGCTATTTTGCTGGCTTTCCCACAACTTAGATATAGAGACAGCAACAACATACAGGGATTTGAAATGACTAATCTAGAATTTGGCAGAAAATTAAAAAGAATCATTGT
>PVJA010011255.1:30405-43553 GCA_004027025.1 Myocastor coypus
AAAAAAAAAAAAAAAAAAAAAAAAAAAAAAAAAAAAAAAAAAAAAAAAAAAAAAAAAAAAAAAAAAAAAAAAAAAAAAAAAAAAAAAAAAAAGAATCATTGTTACTGTCAAATCTGTTGCTCATGTTACCAGATACAGGTATGCAAGACTGGTCAAATAATTACACATTAACTCTTCCTTTCAATAAACCTTAATTTTTTCTTGTCCTGTTTATTTTTAATTTTTTAACTTATTTTACAGAGCATAATAACAATTGATAGGACAGTAGAAAATGTACACATTTAGAAGAACAAGATGAGCAGTATTTAACAGTGGTTTTAGTATTGCACAATGCCATCTTTGATGTAGTTGCTTAGAGTGCAGATTTTTTTTCATGATTTAATATTTTTATTATTTAAATTTAACAATGGTTATATTACATATTTTCATCATCAGATCAGTTTAGATTAATAGATATAGGTATATAAGATTGATCAAACAATTAAACATTAACACTTTCAATAAACATTACTTTTTTTTTTCTTTTCCCTTTTTTTAATAGTTGACACACTGCATATTGTCCTCACAATAGTTCTACAGAGCACAGTGTGTGGGCATGACCCACCTCCCTATTGATGTTGCTAAGAAGAAAAAAGAAAAGAAAATTCTTCTCTTTGGACTAAAAGGAAGCAGATGCATACACAGTCAAATGTTCTGCAATTGCATGGGCCACCAGTGAAGCTTGTAATGTTGGAGGCTATTGATCTAATCTAGATTGCAGATATTAACACACAGAATCAAAGTGACAATTTTAAACATTAACTGCTACTTTCTTTTTTTTTTTATTTTTTTTTTATTTTTCAATTCTTTTATTGTTTAAATTTAACAATGGTTATATTACATATTTTCAACTGCTACTTTCAAAAAACTGATGGAAATTAATAGCATAATCATTTCAGCTATCCTGTATATACACTCGCATGATTTTTCCCCTTCCCTTTTTCCTATCTTTTCTCCTCTCATCCCCATTGTTTCTTATGTTCAGTTTCTTTTCATTTTATTGTATCTATTCAACTTTTCAGATTTATTCTTTCAGGTTCTTACATTAGGGAGACAATATGATGTTTACATATGTGGGTCTGACTTATTTCACTTATAAGTATAGCCTCTAGTTGCATCCATTTACCTAGAAAGGTCTCAAATTTATCTTTCTTTATAGCTGAGTCTGTTGATGGGCATTTTGGTTGCTTCCAATATTTAGCTATGAAAAATTGGGCCTATAAACATAATAGACATTTATCACTGTGGGATGATGTTTTCAGCTCTTTTGGAAAAATGACCAGAAGGGGAACAGCTGGGTTGAATAGGATTTTCATCCTTTTTTGACCTAATCAACTTAGAAATAAGGACTTTTAAACAAATTTTTCCTCATAATCTAGCAAAAAAAGTGTGTGTTTGTGTCCCACTCAGCCCACCCTGGAGGATTGGTGCAGCATATGGTGCTGGGGATCAAACTGTGGTCCTTGTGCACTTGCCTAAATGCTACCTTGCCAGCCCCTCAAAGAGGATTTTAAAACAATGTACTTATAAGGACTGTTACATTTTAGTATAAAAACTTATTGCCATTCCTCATTTATAAAACAATTTGCCTAGGCAAACACTGAAATCATTTCCTCCTTGCTTTGTCTAAGTCTGTGTTATGTACACCTTTACTAAGACAGCACACACGTATCACTGATTTCTGTCTAAGCAATGAAATTTTGAAAAATGACAAGCATTTTCTAATTTCAAGACACTGAAAATAATATATATATATATATATTTCCCCCCCAGTGGTACTAGGGATTGAATTTGGACCTTGTGCTTGCCAGGCAAGTGCTTATTCAACTGAGCTATCTCCCTGGCCCTTTGAAAATATTTTTTAAAATATTATACTATACTTTTGCTATTAAGAAAGCACAGACTGCTATATATACTATATCACCATATAAAACCACAAGTAAAGATAATGAATTTAGTTTGTAATACAATAAATTTGAGGTGCCTAGGGCTGGGGAGATAGTTTGGTGCTTTAAGCACCTGCCTGGCAAACTTAAGGACCCAGGTTCAGTTTCTGGTACTACATGCCTTGCTGGCCTGGAACCCTGGGTGCATTGAGCTGGCCACCAAAACTGGGTGTGGTACTGCATGTCTGTAATCCCCACACTGGGGAGGCTGGGAAGGGAGGATCACAGTGAGTCAAGCTACATAGTGACATCCTGTATCAAATAGATAAATAAGTGTATTTGAGGTGCCTAAGAGATATCCATGTGGAAATGTACAAAGGCAACTAAAACACAGGTGTTGGGCTCAGTAGATACTTCCAACAATATGAATTTGGAAATCATATGGTATATACAAATATTATCCAATAGCAATATAAAACATAACATTCATGGAAAGTGCAGAAAAAAAGTACTAAAGAGAGTATTACCCAATCACTATGGAAAGGAGTCTTTAGGATCCCCCTTCTCAAGAAACCTGTTTTTAAAAAAAATCAGTTTTGCTAGTTTAAGGTTTAGGATTTTAAAATCATAAACTAATGTGGCATAGTATTACTGATAACAGTCACAGGCTATTTGGATATATGAGTAATCTGTAATTTGAAAGTAACAGTGAACAGTGAAGAAGCACATACAATTTATTCATATTCTATGATTTCACGGTGCTAAGAAAAGTAGATAACTGATACTAGCTAGGATGATCTTAATAACACTCAAAGATTGGCTACAAATATTAAGGTCAAATCTACTGTACTTGTCAAGTGAAAAAACCACGAAAATAATGAGATACAACTTCTCAGCCTAGATATTTATGTTAGCAATTAAAAGGATCTAAGAGAGGAAAAAAAATCTTACTAATCTATTTTCAGGCTCATTTCAGCAGCCTGAAAAAACTATTTGTAGGCCACACCATATATACACAAACTTTGTAAGGCTCGCCTTACAGCATACAAAACAGTAGATATAGTAACTTTCTGAAATTTGTACTGATGTGAAGCAGCAATTATTTGGAGGTACAGAGTGTGTATAAGGAAAAGCAAACCAGAAATCGAGGAAGACAGGACAGATCTTAGCCCCGCCGGCCCCACACCAAAAAAACCACAATGAATTTAGTTTGGGGGAGAAGGAACTAACACTTTATTTTAAATGATGATGCAATTCAAACTTAAAATAGACTCAAGCACTGTCTAGGAACATAATAACTGTATTTTTCAGATAATATACTTGTGATAATATGACTATATACACATGTTCTATTTTACTTTTTAGCAGTAATGGGGATTTAACCCAAGGGTGCTCAACCACTAAACTACACCCCCAGGCCTCTTAAGCATATTTACAATGGGGCTATGTCTATCTCACTATAGGGTCAGATCTGAATTCTACTGTCTAATATTTTTTTTTCTTGTTTCAGAACCTTTGTTTGTTTATTCACTCATTTTTATGGTCGACTCAGCCCACCCCAAGGGCAGGGCTGGCACAGCATGTGGTGCCAGGCATCGAACCGCGGTCCCTGAAGCCGCCCAAACTTTCCCAAACAGGCACTTTATACCACTGAGCCATCCCGCCGGGCCCCACCTACTGTCTAATATTAAAGAGCTAACCACCAGCAGTTCAAGCCAGAAGGAACATATTAATTTAAAACAGGTCCGCACTAAGTTCCCCAGGCTGACTTCAAACTTAGGATCCACCTGCCTCTGACCCTAAGTAACTGATACTACAGGCATGTGCCACTGTGCATAGCCAGAAGTGGGATTGTTAGCAACTGATGACCAGGTAAACTTTTACAAAATTATAAGAGTCCTATTAAGAAAGATCTGAGAAAAACATTAGGGCGTTTCGAGTGTAATATAAAGACTTCCACTCAGAAACCTCTCCAACTAAGGGACAGATTTTTGGTTAAGTTTTCCATTAATATGAAAACGCAAAAAAGAACTTCAGAAAAGGAAAGGATTAAAAATATAGAAGTTAAAGAATGTTTTGTTGCAGCTTTTAATTATAGTATCACTACAAAACTAGTCCATCATCAATTAAGGTAAATAAAACATCTGGTCTCTCAAGTGCTCATAAATGGTGGGATTTCTGTAACACAATAAAAGCAAACCTCTCTAAAATTTTTTTCCCATCACTAATAATTCCTGCCAACTCAGAAAACACGAAAAATGTTTAAACGTAACCTTATAAATAAACCGAAAGTGGTTAGTAACAAGAAATACAGCTCAGATTTAAACAGATATAATTTCAATGGAATTCCCCTAAAAATGGTTCCTTGGACATGTATAGAATATATTTACAATCAAGCTCTTACAATTCCTATGTTCAGGTTGGGGAGATAGCTCAGTGGAATAAGTGCTTCCATGGCAACTGCAAGGCCTAAGTTCAATCCTTGGTACCACAAAAAAGGGTGGGGGTGAGACAGAGATAGAGAGACAGAGACGGAGACAGAGACAGAGAGATTCCTATGTTCCCTCATACATATATTGTGCAAAATTGAAAATACTGGCCTTATTTGAGTTCTCAAGTGAAAAAGTATAAACAGATGTATGATTTTTATCTATAAATGTTAGATGACTATCAAAGCTAGGATGGCCTACAGTGTCAAACAATGCTAGCAGTACAAACTGACTTAAAGATCCATGCAAGGTTATCAAATTTCCACATATGTTAAGAATCACTTAGGTCTTGCTAACACACATAGTCCTAGGTCTTGTTATCACACATATTCCTAGGCCCCTTTCCACTCTCTCCATATCCACATAGTTAGCTAGAATGTCAACCTATGTTGGAAAACACTGCTTTATTCAATCCCCTAATTTTCTAGATAAGGCTTGACAGAGATTGTTATAATTCTCATAACAAGATGAAGATTACCACTGAACACAAACAGACAGATAGTAACTGCAATCCTAACCTATGTTTGTGTCATGCCACCACCCCCACACACCTATCAAAGTTATTCCCAAGCCAGTGGTGACTGAACAAGGAAAGGCTAAGACATCAAGTGCCTTTAAAAAAACTGATTACTGTGAACTAATTAGTCCATAAAGAATTAAAAGTAAGAGCTAGTACTTCACTTCAAGTCTCAAATGGTTTTAACCTAAATTAAGAGTAGGACAGTCTGGCATGTTGGTGCGTGCCTGTGATTCCAGCAACTTGGGGGGCTCAGGCAAGTAGATCACTCAAATTGTGAGGCCACCCTAGGCTAAAGAGTGAGTTCAAGGCTAGCCTGGAACAGTGAAACCCTATCTCAAAAGAAACAAATGAAAAGTGACAAGGAAAGTGAGAAAATACATATTTTAAACCAGTAAAGAAAAAGAGCATGAGGGGCTGGGGAAGATAGCTTTGTGGCACAAGTGCCTGCCTGGCAAGTACAAAGTCATGAGTTTGAACTGTGATCCCGCCAAAAAGAAAGAAAGAGAGAGAGAGAGAGAGAGAGAGAGAGAGAGAGAGAGAGAGAGAGAGAGAGAGAGAGGAAGGAAAGAAAGAAAGAGAAAAAAAGAAAGAAAGAAAGAAAGAAAGAAAGAAAGAAAGAAAGAAAGAAGAAAGAAAGAAAGAAAGAAAAGGGAAAGAGCATGAAAAGGCAAAGGGAGATGAAAAGAGATTGGCTAGAACAATAGTCTGCATATGCAGAGTCTGGTAACATAAGTGCAAACCTGGAGATCAGGCAGGGTTTAGACTAACAAGTTTAATATGAACTTAAATTTGGTCTGGTAAACAATAAATGTTCTTCTAGTTATACAGACACTCCACTGTGTAAACATTTTTACCATCTGAATTTTATAGCAGTATTATATTTAAAAGTAAGAATCACTAATTTCACTACCATTCACACACACACACACAAATATACATGCACACATACACCCCCTTGAGATATTTGCTAACAATGGGGGATAGAATAAGGCTGCCTCAATCACACAAAAGCCCTTTAAAGGAACACTTTGGGCTTCCCTGAAGACATCCATCTGCCCCATCTGCCACGACTGGGTCTGTGTACCTTCTGTCCATCTGCTATCACAGTATACCACAGAAGTGAAGCTACAGTTCCCATTGGCCAGCTTTCCCCAAATGCTAAAATGTGTGCTCCCAGGCCTAGAGGATCACACAAGCATTGAATTTAGATCCCTGCACAACTTGTAGTAGGACTAACTGTCCCAGAGATCCCACTTGAGGCCAGAGGGCATATCTAGCACAGTGTTTTCTGCACTCCTATGTATCACCAAGTCTGGTGATACTGGTTCACTAGATAGAGGTCTCCCCTAGAGCTCTACACCACAAAGATTCTGGATGGGGGAGGGAAAGCTCTGCAAATGGCTTAGTTAAGTCCTAGGAAAACAAATTTGTGAGCTCAACTGCCCCTGAAGTTGAAGCTGGTTCTCTTGTCTTTCTGGCTAGAAACTACTTCACATTTCCACTCTGGTTCACAACACAGCTTTCTCATAATTATCACTAGGACCATGATTGCTTCACTTTCTTCCCCAATAGCTCCCAGGCTTCTGATTACAGTAGCTCGCCCAGCATGACTTCCTCCTCACTGGCTTGACATCACCAAGTTAGGGACTGTGGAAAACCACCTGAGCAGCTCTCCATCAGTTCCCCCTGTAGAATCCCTCCTCCAGCACTGAGTTAGCAGTTAGTTAGTATGTTATGGAGCAACATTTTAACACTACCTGTACAAGGGATTCATTGGGCAAAAGAGCTCTTAAAGTCAGTTTGCTGTAAAACTGGTATACATGGGTGAAGCTAAGATACTGTCTCTGTTCTTGGCTAATATGGAAGGGAACTAGTGGTTCCAAATTAGCTATGCATCTCACACCTTTACCCTTCAAGACTAACACATCTTGGACAAGCTGTTTTGAGAAGAAAGACTTGTTAAATGTGTGGTGGCTATTATCTAGGTCAGTGCTTTCTTAACATATTGGAGGATCACAGCCTGCAAATGAGAACTTAATGAAAACTACAGCTCTAGGCAGAAAAATGGACAGATGCATTAATAAAATGTGCACTCAGTTTTGGGAGAATTCATAGTCCTCCTGACTACAATGTAAAGTAACAAGGCTTTGCTAACTTTTTATACCTCACATTTTGTACCTAATTGTATTTCTTTAAATATGGCACTTCAAATGACATATTTCCAAAACTATGTTTGTGTATATACATATAGTAAGTATTTATATTTGGTCTCACATTTCCAATAAATTTCACATTGGCCTTAAGTTCTCAACTGTAATTATTAATTTTATTTTTCTTGGTAAAGATAAATATATAATTAGAAATTGGCAAATTTAAATAAGTGAAACAAATTATAAGAAATTTCAAACATTAATAATGTAGAAAAAGCCAGACATGGTGGCACACACCTGTAATCCCAGCACTTGGAAGGCTGACGCAGGAGGATCAGTGAGAGTTCAAGTCCAGCCTGGGCTACAAAAGTGAGCTCAAGGCTAGTCTGAGCTGCATAGCAAGACCCTGTCTCAAAAAGACAAAAAAAAAAAAAAAAAAAAAAAAAAAAAAAAAAAAAAAAAAAAAAAAAAAAAAAAAAAAAAGGTAGAAAATACAAAGAAGGTATTTATGCATGGATGACAGGAATGAAAAAGTCTTTTGAAGAATGAGATGGGTGATTTGATATACAAACCTACGGCTGCAATACTAGTCTTATAAAATTCTCCACTTATATACAAAAATATATGAGCCAAGATGCTTTATACAACAGTAGTATTTATTTGAAAATATGGAAATACCTCATAAGGAAAGCAGCCACAGCTATCAAAGATTAGCACAGTTTAAGTGTACATACACAGAATAGCCTCTGCCTAATACTAAGTCAAAAAGTTGAATGTTCTATATTGGGTGTTCTAAAATAATGTTGCAAATTCCACAACACTGTGTTATGATGTATGTAACCCACATTTTTACAAAACAAGAGCTTACTATTATATAGGTACTCTTCTAAGTACTAATATTTTATCTCTAATTGTAATTTGTATATTTACAGTTCTAATATGTTACTCAAAAAGTCTGTAGAAACTCAGCCCTGCTATAATTCTATCTCATAATTTCCGTTAATTTTCTTTTTCTTAAAAATATATTTAGTACAGGGTCTATAGGGTCTCATTACACAGACTGGACTGATAGTGATCCTCCTGTTTTCAGCCTCCCAAGCACTGGGATTACAGGTGTGAGCCACCATGGCCAGTCTCAATCACCATCTCAGAGAGCCCTGGGGGTGGGGCCAGCACTGCACATGCTTTAAACCACTAAACTATGTAGCCAGCCCAATTAGTTAATTTTCTAATCAGATATATGCAGCACAATTACAGCTACAAAACTTTGCAAGATCTGATTTTACAATTATAAAAAGTAAACCTATAACATTAGTAGCTACTTTGAGCCTACACTATTTCAAGAATATCCATATATTCAGTTTATAACATTATCTGCCACCACTTACCTGCCCCTCAACACACACACACACACACACACACACACACACACACACACAGATACATCATCTTTGAACAGTGCCCTCAGTTACCTACATCTTTATCTCTTTGTATTCCCTCAGGGAGGCATGCTTCTGATATTTTTTCCAGTTATGAGGGAAAGAGCTGGAGAAAACAAAGATAGTTCTACTCACAAGATACTAATTCTGAAAGCTTTACTATTAAACTATGTGAGCACAGCCCCCCTACCCAAAGCAATGAACCAACCTCCCAGTACTACTATTCTGTGTGGTCTGCTCCCACACTGCACATGGCCAGGGCTGTAACACTAAAAGAATGCAGAAGTGATGCTGCCTGATTCCTGAAGCTAAGTCATAGAACCCTTGCAGCTCTCAGCTGGGTCTCTTAAAGACTTGATCTGAGAAAAATCAACTACCACATAAGGCATTGACATCCCAGGCACCAGGATGATATACAAAGCCTAGGCCAGCCATGTGGAAGTCCACACGGAAAGAATGCAGTTTTCACCACTTCAGCTCAGGCCCAGACAGGGAATGAAGGAGCCATCTTAGATGAATGGGTCACAGAAGACATCATGAGAGATCATGTGGGAGGGGCTGAAGACTCAGATTTGGGGCACTTGCCAAGCCCTGGATGACGGTACCACTTAGTGGAGCCTTTCTAAGACATCAAGGAGCAAAGATACAGAACCACAGAGCTGTGAGCAATAAATGACTGCACTTTCACCCAACACAGTTACAAGGTAGTTTGTGACATGATAATAGACAACCACAATAATACAAATATTATCAATTACTTGTTAAAAAGGAGTTCAACTTTGGAGCACTAAAGTTAAAAGTATGTTTCAGAGAGTCTGCTTTTTTCAGTGAGAAAGAATATGACAGTTCACATTTCCTTGGAAATCTTTGAAAATAAATCTGACCAATTTAATTATCTCTAAAAAGCACTTTAAAATACTGAGGGACCAATTTATTATTATGAATCATATGCTAGTTTGAAATCTTATAATCTCTGACTCAGCCTTGAGGTCACAACACAAATGTTACTTGTTCCACAAGTCTTCCCAACCCGTTTTCTTAAAACCCTGTCCTGTGTGTGGTCTCAGTAGCTTCCATCTCACCACAGTGTGCTCCCTGTTATTTGTGTCCTCCCTCTTAAGAGACACAACTAGGTCTTATTCATCACCTAAAACAGCACATGCCTATGGGGTCATGCAGATTCTGATTCAAAAGAATGAGAAATAAGGGATGACAAGATGGAGGAAAGGACAAAAGAAGAAAACAGCAAGGAGAGATGGTGAAAGAAAAAGAGGGAGAGAAGAAGGAAAGAAAGAGGGGAGAAAGATACAGCACTATGTATCTTTTTTTACATAGTAAGAAAACATTCAAAAGAAATAAAAGGAAATATACAGAATCTGTATGTTTGAGTATATATATATATATATATATATATATATATATATATATATATAAATATATACTCTACCTAGAAATGATATTTGTATTTGGCCTCTTATTTCCAATAAATTTCACAATACTCTTGGGTATCCAACTATAATCATCAATTTTATTTTTCTTGGTAAAGATAAATATATAATTAGAAACTGCTAAATTTAAATAAGTAAAACAGATAGTAAGAAATTTCAAACATTAATAATGCAGAAAACACAAAGAAACAAGGCATTTATCTACGGATGGTAGGAATGAAAAAGGAAGAACAGTCTTTTGAAGAATGAGATGTCCAGCAAGATAGACAAAGGCAAATTAGCTATATTAACCACAGTTCAAGGCTCAGTGTCCTGAAAGCAAGGTACCCATAAGAATATATGGACAATATAACATTTTAATTTTACTTTAAGATTGTGATTTAATTTTATTTTAAAGAGTAAGTAATAGTAAGGGCATACCATTAATGTGAGAATTAATAACAATGGGAGGTAACATTTACAGGATATATAACCTCATTATCCTACAATAAGTCAGATTATTTTACAGATATAGAAAGTGTGACACAGAAATTGCATATCCAGACTATGTACAGCCAGGATGGAATCCAGACAACCTCACGACTTTTGTACTTACACTGCTAAATTCTGAGAACAAGTTCTTAAAGACTATTCTACCTTCATAATACAAACACCATTTTACTAAAACATTAAAACGTGGTCCAAATGCCCAACATGAGTATTTCATTTCCATCTTTTCTAGATATTTATGAATAAGAATTCTGGAAAGAAATCATCACTGGAGGTTTAACACATGGAGCTACCTCCTAATAAATCCATAGCTAAGACATTCAAAGTAAAACCCTAGAAACATTCTGAGCTAGGTTTCCCCGGTTGTAAAATGAATGCTACACAGGGATCACACATCACTGGTATGAATTATGATATCTGAAAAATAATTTTTGAAATGCTAAGCAGAGTCATAAGTATACAGTTATGAATGACAATTATGAAGATAGTGTTACAGATGTGAATGATATAATAGTCATGGAAGTTAACAGAACAAGTTATTCTGTGATTTAATTTCATACATTAAATAAAAGAAGCCAGCCATCAAATAGTAAGTATAGTATGACAACAAAAATATGCAAGTTGGCTTAAGTTACTTGGCTTAAGTTACTTTTTCTTGCTGGAACAAAATTTTTAACACCTACAAGTTAAAGGAGGAAAGATTTATTTTTAGTTCACAGTTTAGTGAGACTTCAGTCTATAGTTGGCTGGCTCCAGCGCAAGTGGCATGGCAGAAGGGCATGGCAGAAGACAAACTGTCCATGATATGGCTGGCAGGAGGCGGCAGCAGTAAGTATCCCTTTCCCTTTATATTACAACGAGGCTATTGGTTGGTACCATCCATACCCATACCAAGATTAAATCCACTTAGCCACCCCCAGAACTATATTAAACCAATCAGTGGATGAATCTAGCAGCACACACCCTTAATCCTGGCATCACAAACCCAAAATCCAGTGTCTCCCAAAAGCTCCACCAATGAGTGCGTGGAAAATTTGGAAGAACATCTAGGTATTAGCGATAGCACAAGCTAAGAGAACACACTAAGATAGTAAAATAAATTATTTTGGTATATTGGGTTTATGGATTTTTTTTTTTGTCTGTACTGTCTAAATTTCACCCAATAAATGTATTCATTCGCAATAAGAAAAACAGATTATCAAGGATTGTGATGTTGTTAGTTTGCTATTAGTTATAAACTTATAAGTCTATAAGGATTAGCATCTTCATCTGAGAAGTGGCAGCCATTTAAGTGGCTTCAGACCCATTCCAGCTTTAATATTTTATGGAATACAGAAGTTGAGAGAGGAAAGATATAACTTGTCCTCTTTCCTCTCGCATGGCCCAGAACAACAGAACAAGCTGAACCAATGCGTGGTGACTGGTTGTCAGATTCCTGAACAGAGTATATTCAGCTCAGGTGTTATTATGCCTTCAGACAAACTTCTTCCCTGATGTCTGTACTAGGAAAATGTCCAAACTGAATATCATGAGAACTGGTAGTGAAAACAGTCCTACCACCTGTTGAAACTTTCTGTCATTAAAAAAGTTGCTTTAAACATCTAGTCCTCAGTTTCTCAATCAATATAATAGGAAAACTATATTCTCAACTGTTCTAAAACAGTACAAATCACCAAGTGAAAAAAGGGAGTGGGGATTTATTGCTGGTATCTTCTCATATTACCACCACAAAGCTAATATTTATTAACTATTATAGTAGTAAATGCTGCTTTCCTTTTATCTATTTTAGATAAGAAAGCTCAGTAGACCTTTAGAAATTTCTTTCAAAAAATGGGTAAGAACTGATTTTCAAGATGACAAATTACAATGATAATCTACTGGTTTTCAACACACAAGTATTTAACATCCTATGGAAAGTAAGAGTTTTACAAGAAAGTTTAAAAATCATCGCTCAGGGAAACCTGGGCACAAGAAGGACTTCACTGGCTAAGAATTTCTTCTTGAACTGCCTCTTCCTATCTTTAAAAAGGGCACCAAATGGAATGCAGAATGAACAATTCAACCTACAACCTTGATCATGTACTAAAGAAATCTGTAAGGAGAGGAAGATGTCCAACATGTTCAACAGCAACAACAAAAACCTGGCTAAGTAAGGCAGATATGGGAATGAATGAGTTTGAGGTCAACACAGAAATTTCTCAGATGAGAAAAAGAACAAAATCCTGAATTTTTAGGTAGATAAGTCCCAAGAAACTATGGGATCTGTTTTTGGACAAGTGGTTTGTTAAATATTCTTGGAAACTCTAAAGCCCTAAGTTTATGTGGGCTACAAAGAGGCTGCAGATCAGTGTGATTTAATTCATATACCTCAAACAGTGGCATTAGAACCTGGAGGAAGAAACAAACAAACAAACAAACAAAAAACCAAAAATATCCACATCCTCAGCTTCTATGAGCAGGGTGCTACCTGGGCTTTGGGATCCTATATAACGAAAAGGGTAGAAAACAGGTTCTGTCCATGTAAGGTATCAAATAAGTGGCTTTTTGGCAAGAAAGATAGTCCTACATACTGATAGAACCACTGTGAATCACTGCCAGGTGGCAGAGATCTCGGACTGCCTAAGTAAACCAGAGAAGAAAGCCTGATTTTTCTTTCTACCCAAATCTCAAATATACCATTTCTGGACA
>PVJA010011255.1:43653-55447 GCA_004027025.1 Myocastor coypus
TTTTTTTTTTTTTTTTTTGTCTTTTTTTTTGAGATACAGTCTCACTGTGCAGTTCACGCTGGCCTTGAACTCACTTTTATAGCCCAGGCTGGACACGAACTCACACCAATCCTGTCTCAGCCTCCCGAGTGCTGGGATTATAGGCACTAAATTAATAATAACTCAAAAATAAACAATTTAAATGCAACACTACACTGAAATTTAAAATGAAAAGATTAGAAACATTACTACAGAAAGGATTAATCAACAGCAACATGTCATATAATGATTATGCATCAAAACTGTCATGTCCTTTCATGTGTATCTTTTAAAATATAAGACTCACCTTTAAAAAAAAAAAGACTCACCTTTCAAATTGGATCGACTGGCTGGCCTTCCTAAATTATTTCTCTGGTGTTTGGTTGACATGCGTTTCATCTGACGAGGAGTGCTGGGGGGAGAGGTGCCATAAAAATTTTCAGTATTTGTTTCATCAGAAAAGTATTCTGGATCTGATTCAGGACTCTTGCAAGCTGAATCTCCCAACATGCACTCTTGCCTATGAAAGACAGTGAGTAAAAATTTAGCAACACATTAAGTGAATTAAAATTCAAAGTCAAATTATCCTACAGTTTTTAAAAGAAGTCTTTGTAAAACTTTTCTTATATGTATCTTCAGTATTATACTCTTTCACCTCTATTTTTGCCTACCGAAGTTCTCAGGAACTTTTCTTCCAACCAAAGGAACAAAGACAGCGATTAGAAAAAGAGAGAAATAAAGAAAAATGACAGTGAGTGCTACTACTTTGGGAATAGGAACGTACTGGGTAGAACTGATATGTGCAGAATTGATACACTGTTTCTGATGTACAAAAAACTCTTTCTAAATTAAGTATACAACAAAAAAGTAAAGATTAAGGGGCAAAAGAAACAAAGGACTAAAAGATTCAAATCAGACTGTATGAAAAGTGGACTTCTATATTAGCTACTGGATAACCTTAAGCGATGTATGAGCACATTCAGTCCTGCCCTGAACTTCAGAGCCTCACCACACACCACTAGCACCACCACCACCACTACTGACACTGCTGTTGCCCCCAAGAGCAAAGAGAACAACAGAAAGTTGTCCCAGAACACTTCATTATGACTTATGCAGCAAAGCACAGAGCACTGACACAGCCAATATTTCTAATACTCTGATAAACACTACAGATGTAGCTAACAACACTGGACACTGAAAATAGTTAAGACGGTAAATTTTATGCTATGTGTATTTTGACACAATTAAATACCTGGAGGAGAGACAATACAGAGTGGAGTTCAGTGGTGGTACTGAGAACAGAGTAACTTATAATTTAAAAGTTCTAGATTCAGAGATACTTCAGGAAATTCACTGATGAGGACTTTTTAAAAAGTCATAATAATGAAACTAAGTGGTTATGCAAAACAAAGTCGTTTGTTTTAGTAATGTTCTGCAGTAGTGTGCTGATGAATGAATTTAGGTAATATAAAATGAAAGTGGACAAGCATTTTATGATGAGGGATTAACAATGTCACACATACAAAAGAAAACAATGTCACAATGTCAAACCTCAGTAACTAAATGGCAAGCCCCTTGGTTTGAGGATAGCAATGATATAAAAAGTGGAGTTCTCGTTTACAAATAAATTAGTACTCTCATTTAATAATCCCATCAAGAAACTAAAACCACGCTTTAAGCAGAAAAAAAAATGTTTTTTAAAAATCAAAAGCACATATAAAACAAATAACTCAGAATTTAATTTGGGAAAACAGAAAGAGATGTGTGTTGTGTTGTCTTCCAAATGCAAAAAGAAGTATTTCCCCACATATGCAAAAATTTAGTTGGTTGCACTCCTCAAATAAAAGTAGAACAAACACTTCTACTAATTCTACAAAAGCTGACAATCTCTTATTTCCAAAGCTGCCTTCTATTACAAAGTGAGGAGTCATCTATCTTGTCTTTAGAATTTCACATTGACAATAAACAGGACATCAGAATACAACAGAATACATTTCACCGTACCTATTCAATATGCATCACAGTAAATGAGCTACAAAAAGGTCATATAGTGCTACCAGGAACAAGTTACAATTAACACGAGTTTTTGGGTAGGCATTACATAATGGTAAAGGTATGTATTTTGTACCTTCTTAAGATTTACTCAGAAAATAAATAAATAAATAAATAAATAAATAAATAAATAAATAAATAAAAGATTTACTCAGGACCAGTGCTTAATCACTGGCACATGTCAAGCTGGCCCCACCCACAGACTCACTGAGCTGGTAACCACGACACAGTGTGGTGGCACACACCTGTAGTCCCTGCCCTGGGGAGCTAAAAACAGGGGGATCACTAAGACTCTGAGCTATGTAGTGAGACCCTGTGCCAAATATATTTTTTAAAGTAATAATAATAAAAACTGAACAAGATTTACTTAGTACAGATGCTACTCACTTTGATTGTAAATATTGGCTGACATTCCACCTAAATAACTTAGTAATAACTACATGCCAGAAAAAAGTCCAACATTACTCCCAGGGTTTTTTCTAAAAGTCCAACACTCTATAAATAAAACTTAAAATGCCTGGTATCCTATCAAAAATTACCAAGAAAACAAGGAAAATATGACCCAAAGAAGCAGAAAAGTCATCAGATACAGACCAGAAATTGTATCACTCAAGATATACCTGAACGCCTGGCAGGCTCAAAGGACTAATTTCAATCCCTGCCCCCCCCACCCCTGACACACAAAAGATACACTTGAATGAAAGATATTTTGATTGAAATGACAGCAGATCAGATTAGACAGAAGAAAACACCAACGTCCCTGAAGATGCAGCAATACAAACAATGTAAAATGATTCAGAGAGAAAAAGACTAGGGAGTAAGACAGAGCCTCAACACCTACGGGACAACAGTAAGCAATCTAACATACATGTTACCAGGACACAAGAGGAAGGAGGCACAGAAAAAAAAACCTGAGAAAATAAGGGTTAGATAATTTTCACATGTGAAAAAAACTTTAAATTTATATCCAACAAACTCAGTGAATTCCAAGCAGAAGATCTATAAAGAAACTTATCCATTTTTAATTATATGAAAAATTGCTAAAAATCAATAATGAAGAAAAAAAGACCTCTTAAAAGCAGTGAAAGTAAAACAGCTTTAGCTTGGAAGTAATACATCAGGCAAAAGCTATTAAACAAAAGTTTATTTTTCCTTTTAAAAAGTTTATATACAAAATGCAGAAAAACAAATACTAGGGGTTAAGTTCAAAAGAACTTACATCATTTCACTTAACTAACCATAAACATCCAAATCCTGATTTTGTAATGCCTCATGTGAGATGAGCTAATGTGGTTAGTAGACTGGCTCAGAATGTTTACAGGGTTACCAGCTATTTTGGATGAGGAAAGTAATACAAGGTCTTATATTAGCTACTCTGAACATATGCCTAACTTTTGTTTAAAAACATACAAAGCACAATGTCTTTCTGGTGCTAAGTGTCTGCAATCTTTTTTTTTTTTTTTTGTATTTAGGACAGGTTCTACAGGGTAGTGATCTTCCTGTTTTCAGCCTCCCAAAGTGCTGGGATTAGAGGCGCACGCCACCATTTCCAGTCTCAATAGCCCAAGGGAGTCCCTTGGATGGGCCAGAACTACACACTGGGGATCAAACCCTGGCCACTGTGCTCTGCCTAAGCAGGTAACTTCTGCAATCTAATAAGAAAGAAAAAAGAGTTCAGTATTTTAACATAAAACCCTGGCTAAGTACTATTCTCTTTACACTAGAATCTAGCTGAAGGCAAGTATGTCTTAAACTCAGTCCAATGGAGTTTATATAGTTTTTAAAGTAGAAACGTGTAGAAAGAAAACTCAAAAATTCCAATGCCTTAGAAGTAAACAGTTCTACTTTTACATATTAAGCAATCAAAATGGTGTCTATAATAGCTCATCTGTAAAAAGTTGCATTAGATAAGTTCAAAATCACCTCTGGCTTTTGCAAAAGGCTTTTGAGTTTTCTTGTTGCTGTTTTTAAATTCACTAAAAGTTACTTAGCAATATCCTTAGAAATAAACAGGTATATTATTCTTGGATAAAGTTCACTATTCACTCGTGTAAGGCTCTTTTCTCTACCTCCACCTCCCCATCTTTCTATTCTCTATTACATAGCCATGCAGCTAAGATTTCTGATATTGGGCAGATGGAGAAGCATGGGCAGAGGGATGGAATTTATGATTTCTTTAAACATCTATATAGTTGTTTGGTTTGCAAAATCAAAGGGAGCTAAACTAAGTTTGAAGGTGAATGGTTCAAATTTAAAAAAATTAAAGAGTATAGTAATAATTAATATGACATTAGAAAAGGACTGTCAGAAAAGGACTGTCAGTAAAAATACAAAAATAAACAATAAGCACCAGAACAGATGATCACCATCATCAAAGAAATGCAAATCAAAAGCATGATGAAGCTTGTATACCTAATGGATGAGTTTAGAGCAAGATGGTGAATAAGTCAGACAAGTGCTGAGAAAGATGTGAGAAAAATCCCATGATACTTGTGAGAATGTTAAATGAGGTACCCACCTTGCAACACATGATCAACATTTCACTCTCATGTACTGTATATATTCCAGAAAAATGAAAACAAGACATCCACACAAAAACTTGTACATGAATGTCAACAACAACCCAGTGCCATCCACTGTTAAACAGATAAAATGCTCATTAAATTATTATAACAATTAAATAGAACGTTATTTAGCCATATACGACATGAAGGTTGGCACATGCAACAACATGAAACTTGAAACCATTATGCTAAGTAAAAGAGACTCATAAAAGATCATATATCACATGATTCCATTTACACAAAATGTGCAGAATAGGCAAATACTCAGATATCAATGGTTATTTAGAAGTAGGAGGGATGGGGACTGGGAACAACTGGGCAACTGCTAAAGGGCACAAGATTTCTTTTTGAGGTGATTAAAAATTTTGAAAGTGATCATAATGATGTCTGCACATATCTATGCACATAATAAAACAATGGATTTGAACAATTTAGTATTATATGAATTATATCAAAACAAAGTTTTCTTTAAAAACAAATAAGGATCAGATTTCTACTCCTATAGTTCTTTTATTCTCTATGAAATTTCAATTCTAATTTATAGCAGCAATGTGATAGAGATCCAATGCTTTGGGTAGTATAATTCAAATGTACCTATTATATTTAGATTAGTGTAAGTATTCAGTACTCTATATAAAGAAAGGATACCTCATCTGTTCTTTTCAGAAAAATAGAATAACAATACACATGGCCAGCCATAACGAAGAAATCTCTTAATAGCCAAATTAGTTCATTTTAATAATTTATTATTCAAATTTTGAAAAAGCACCAGTAAATTATCTCAACCTAAAAGGAAAACAATCCTACTTATACAAGGAGAAGCAAGAATCTCATGGTGACAGCTTCTTCGTTAACTCATACATATCATTTTAAGGAAGAATGTGCTCAAATGAGTAACTCAGTGGTACAAAAAGCAGACTTCTTACACCAAAAAATCTAAGAAAATGCAATCTTTTGTCTCTTATTCATTCTAAGAATATGAGAACATTTTCTCAGAATGTAAAAAAAAGAAATCAATCCCTGGTACCAAAAAAAAAAAAAAAAAAAAAAAGGTGCCAAGAACCAGTGAGATTATTAGGAAAATTCTGTCATCAATAATTCAACTCTTACTCCTCTCACCTATAGATAAATATTCAGTGATTATGCACACAACTAGTAGAACAAGATATACAGGGATGCATACAATATACACAATGCACATTATAAGTTTTTCATAGCTTACATCATACAGTATGCTTCAAGAAAAGCATGAAGTTATCCTAATTTCACGTACTGCAAATTCTAGCTTTAAGGGAATGAAAGAAAATGTAATAGGAAAGACTTCACTATGAATATTTAAGCCTCCAATATTCAGAAAAAAAAAAAAAAAACCTAAGACATGTTAAAAGTTAATATGGTGAAAGATACCGTCCTTAATTTATAAAAGGCCCATTAAAACTGACAGATAAAGCTCCAAAATACAGACAACGGGATGGGCAAACACCACAAAAAGATCATTCACAAAATAAACTTAAATAGGGCTGGTGAGATAGCCCAGCAGTCTAAAGCGCCTGCTTAGGCAAGCATAGGGACCGCAGTTTGATTCCTGACAACACATGCTGCTCCAGCCCCACCCTGAGGACAGGCTGAGTTGGTCACTGCATAAATAAAGTTTTTTAAAAATAACAAATTTAAATAGCTATAAGACATAGAAACTTCACATTTTCACTTAACCTCTAGTAATCAGACACCTGAAGTAAAAAGAAGATTGTTCTTTCTAGCCATTTTGTATCTGCAAAGACTTTTCAGTAATACTCAGAACTAAGAAGTGTATAGTTAGGCATATACTTTGTCACCTAAGCATTTATACATTCTTCCCTGGAGGGAATTTTTAAAAGATATTAAAATGCCAGCCAACAAATGTGTGTACCAAGAGGTTCACTACAGTCTAGAATAATAAGAACTATCAACAATTTAGAGGGTTCATTATTTTGCTAACATGATAAACGTTCATAATGCATTTAGGTAGGCCTACTTCAAATTAAAGAATTTCTTTGCCATTGTTATATATTTAGCAATTAATGACTTGTGATCTCCTTTATTGCTGTAATACACTGCTATTTAAAACTTTTACCATGGCTTTTCTTTATGAGTAAAGAGATAGTACATAAAATAGAAAGCCACAAAGTCTAAATCATAACAAATTATTACTTTAGTTTAGTGCATGGTGATAGACCTGGATCTAGTATTAGCTTTCAGCATATGGAAAGCCAGTTTTCCCAGTACCATTGATAAAGGGCTATCTTTCTTCCAGTGAACTTGTTTGGCACTTTTGTCAAAGATAAGGTGGCTGAGTGTTTGTTGTTCTGTCTGCATCTTCTAATCTTTTTGATTGATCCTCAGGTCTTTCCCACCATCCCCCAGCCAGGACTATGATGATTTTATTATTATTTTATTATTTTGTAGTATAATTTCAAGTCAGAGATTGACATACTTCTGGCCTTACCTTTGTTGCCCAGGACTGCTTTTGCTATTCTAGGTCTTTTCTGGTTCCAGACAAGTCTTAGGAATGTTTTCTCTAGATGAGTGAAGTATGCTGATGGTATTTTGATCAGGACTGCACTAAACCAGTGTAACAGTTTTGGGACTATGGCCATTTTCAGTGTTGGTTCTTCCTATCCATTTTCTGAAATGCTCTGTGATCTGTTCTCTTCAGAGCACTGTAATTTTCATTGTATAGATCTTTCACTTTGTTATATTAATTCCAAAGTCAGTCAGTCAGTCAGTCAGTCAGTCTGTCTGTCTGTCTTTCTTTCTTTCTTTTTCTTTTTTTTTTTTGGATGATACTGTTTCCCTATTTCTCTCAGTGAGTTTGTTCTTTGTGTATAGGAATGCTACTGATAAAGTAAAAAAATGGATTAAAATTATAAACATTAAAACAGAAACAATCTACTAAAAAAGAAAGTAGCTATATGTCTTAAAGACATGGGGAGGCAGAGAGTTCAAGAATAAAAATCAAACAGCATGGAAAGTACTTCAAAGAATCAATAACTAGGACTTCATCTTACTAAAAAGTTTTTTGCATATCAAAAGAAATCACCAATAGAATGACAAGAAAATCCACAAATTGGAGGAAAAAATCTTAACAATAATCACTCTGACAAAGGACTATCTAGAATATATAAAGCATTTTAAAAATCAGACCCCTAAAATTCAAAGACCCAATCCAAAAATGGGCATGTGAGATGAATAAACACTTCTCGGAGGAAGAAATAGAAATGGCAAATTAATGTATGAAAGAATGTTCAACAGTACTGGTCAATTGAGAAATACAAGTTAAAACAACACTGTGATACTATCTCACCCCCAAAAGAGTGGCTATCATAAAGAAATAAGCTAATAATAAATGCTGGAAAGGTTGTGAGGGGAAAAGGGAACCCTTTTCTATTGTCTCTGGAAGTGCAGACTGGTGTAACCTCTATGCAAATTAGTGCGGACAGTCCTCAAAAAAACTGGGATTAGAAGTCCCATTCAACTCAACTATTCCACTTCTGGGTATTTTTTAAGAAAAATTCAAAACATCATACCACAGCAATATACGTGTACCCGTATTTATAGCAGCATAACTGTTCATAGCTAAATCTTTGAAACAACCCATCAACTAAGGAAAGGATAAAAATTATGTGGTATTTTTTATACAATGGTGTGCATTATTCTCCTATAAAAAGAGATTAAACTAAAGATTTGCATAGGTAAATGGATATAATTAGACGTTGTACTCATAAGTGAAATAAAGCAAACCCACATGTGTAAACATTATATTTTCTCTCTAGTGTAAAAAATCTGAAAGAGTAAATGAAATCTGAAAGATATAATATAGTAAAGGGGAAAGAAACTACATAAAGGAATTAACAATTGGTATGAGGGAATGGGGAAAAGAAAGGATGGGGGAAAAATCATGTACAAATATACACAGGATTGCTAAAGTCATTACATTACTAATTTTTTTTTTTTTTTTTGGTGTGTGTGAGAAAGAGAGAGAAATTGTTGGAATTTTGTTAGCCTCAGGCTTATAGCTTGCAACCAAAGACACTGCAAAGAAAGCAAAGATTAAGTACACTTTAGGGAGACGAAGACAATACACATTGGTGACATAGGAAATCAGGTGGACAAAAGAAATCATCCATGTACTACTAATTTCTACTGACTTTTCAAAGTAGCAGTTAATGCTTTTGTTTAATACTTAAAATTTTTTGACCAATTTTACATGTTCTTATCCAGTTATCTGAACAATTACACTGAAAACAACAATGTGCAATATGTCAACCATTGTTGAATAACCATCAGTTTGAGTTTTGTTTTTGAAATTCTTGTCATTTCTAATGTCTTGTCTATAAAAACAAATTATGAATTAGAGACCTGGCTTCAAGTACTCTGTACTAAAACATCTCTTGAGGTCTCACATTCTGCATTTGGAAATGCATATCTATTTTATAAATTCATTCCAAAAGAAACTTACACAAAATATATGACACACGATGGCACATATGTAGTTAACATGTAAATTTCTTATCATTTCTTCATTAAAACATGCATTATGAAATTTCCACTACTTCTTCACAACTAGATTACAAATCCTTTAGGCATGCTTTATGTTATGTTTTATTTACATAATAAAAAGACTGGCTGGCTGGGGAATTATTGGAATATTCACAAAGGATAACCCAACTGTGCTTACACTAATAGAAAAGAAAAAGCCAACTGATATACAGGAATCAACTTATACAAAGAAATCAAGTTGAGAACATTTTGGGAACCCAGAAAAGTTCAGTGTGATAGAGATTAAATCCAAGAGGAAAGGGTTCAGCAGGACTGTTGGTATGGACCTCAAGCTTAATACTGTCTCAAATTCGGCAGCTGTTGAGAGGCAAGTATGTGTACAGACTCAAGTTAAGTCTTCACTAAAAATCTGGCCTCTCTGTGACATTCAAGACCTTAATTCTAGCTCAGTCTGAGGTAGGGAGATCTCCGAATCAGCTCCCTGGGCTTGGTTATTGAGTTAGGCCACTTAGTTTACCACTGGAACCCCCAATATAACGTCAGCATTGAGAGAGAGCAGACACAGCTGGATAGAGAACATTTATCATTGAGTCTGCAAGGGAAACACATGAATAGAGGAGAAACTTCAGAGCTGTTAGTAAAGTTCCAAATTTTCTTCACATAGACTAATTATTCTTCTTTTCTAGTAAATGTCCCTCAGTATTCACTTTTTGTTTTCAGTTCTAGGGTTACAGTCTTATGACAAATGTTTCTGGTATTTCTAAAGTATTTTTTTCCAATTTACTTTTAACATCCTACTTCCTTAGATAAGAACAGAATAATACAAACTGAAATTATTTGTTTTTATTCAAGACATGTATCAGTGTTCACTACAGAAACACAATGTAATATAAGATACATAAATATGTAAGGAATTTACAAAGTAGGCTTACAATGGTCACCTCCAGAATCAGGTGTGGAAGAGTACAAAAGGGCTGTCTGTGGGCTGGAGATTTAAAAAATTAAATCAAAGGGGCCCGGCGGGATGGCTCAGTGGTCTAAAGCGCCTGCTTGGGAAAGGCTTGGGCGGCTTCAGGGACCACAGTTCGATTACCAGCACCACATGCTGCGCCAGCTGAGCCGGCCATAAAAATGAGTGAATAAACAAGCAAAGGTTCTGAAACAAGAAAAAGATAAATAAAATAAAATTTAAAAATAAATAAATAAATAAAAATAAATAAATAAAAATATAAATAAATAAATAAATAAATAAATAAATCAAAGAATGAAGGCCTGGAGTTCACTATAGAGCCATCTGTGGGTCATATCAAGAGGCTGAAGGAACTGGCTTAAAATCAGGACAGAGGGGCCTGGCAGGATGGCTCACTGGTTTAAAGCACCTACTTAGGAAAGCTTAGGTGGCTACAGGGACCACAGTTTGATTCCCGGCACCACATGCTGCACCAGCTCTACCCTCAGGGCAGGCTGAGCCAGCCATACAAATAAATAAAAAGTTCTGAAACAAGAAAAAAAAAAAAAAAAAAAAATCAGGACAGAGGCGTCCAAGGCAAAAGCAAACACTGGAGCTTCTCTGAAGAAAAGCAGTGAGCTTTCTTTCTTCATGTCCCTTTTTATACCAATCAGAATACAAGCCTAGGCATTGGTGTAACTGATAACCAAGAAAAATCTTTTGCCTTCAGTAAATCCATTCAGCCACATCAGAACTAACTCAATCACTAGAATTTCTTACTCAGACTCAACAGCCAACTACCACAATGTAATGTCCAAAATTAAGTGTAATGACAAAAATGGTTAAAAGGCAACTGATACAACAGGTAAAGGTATTATTTCTATATTTGCTTAAATATATCATCTGTCACCATCTTTCCCCGCCCCCAAAGAAACACTGTACAATTTACCCTTGGCAAATAACTTGATAGAAAAAAAAAAAAAAAAAAAAAAAAAAAAAAAAAAAAAAAAACAAAAAAAAAAAAAAAACCCACTCACACCATTTTATAGCTTGACTGTAGGCTGTTAACATCAGTGCCTACCCCTCATTGAAGGAGTTAGTCTTTTAAAGGCTTGACTTTCTGTTCCAGAGAAACATCTTGAAAACACTTTACTTTGAAATTCTTCCCATGTCCTTTCATTCTCCTGTCAGAACAGGGATTGCTGCTTTGCATGAGGTGGCACCTCACTTTCTACCCATTCTGTCTTTTCTGGGGTCCCTGAGTCCTCACACTTCTTTTAGCTCTTTTCATCCATCCACTCTCCCTGTAATCAGTTCTAGAACTCCACACACCACATTTCTAATTCTAGTTGACGGTTTATATTAACGGCACTCTAAAGATCATACACTTCATATACCTGGAGAAATAAATGAATTGGGCTAGCTCAAGAGGTCTAAGCACCTGCCTAGCAAGTTCAAGGACCTGGCTGAGTTCAATCCCTGGTACTGCCTACTGTGCTGGACCTGCACTGAGCCAGCCACCAAAACTGGGCATGGTGCCGGGCATGGTGGCTCACGCCTGTAATCCCAGCACTTGGGAGGCTGAGGCAGGAGGATCGCTGCGAGTTCGAGACCAGCCTGGGCTACAAAAGTGAGCTCAAAGCCAGCCTGAACTGCACAGTGAGACCCTGTC
>PVJA010011256.1:0-43364 GCA_004027025.1 Myocastor coypus
GGTCTCACTATGCAGTCCAGGCTGGCTTTGAGCTCACTTTTGTAGCCCAGGCTGGTCTCGAACTTGCACCAGTCCTCCTGCCTCAGCCTCCCAAGTGCTGGGATTACAGCCGTGTGCCACTACGCCCGGCCATTATTTTCTTGAAGTTATTTAGTTCTAGAAGGAACATCAGTTGTAAAATGTCAATGACATTTTGGATACTTTTTGCTATTTCAGCTTTATTTCCATATTGACTAGTAGCTGCACTTACTTTTATGGCTTTAAATTGTACCCTTCCATAACTGTGACCAGAAGTTACGAGAATTCATTATTGGGTGAAAGAATGGCTTGGTTGCAGGAATTCATCCTTGCAACTTGCAAAACAACTCAAAATTTAATAATGGATTTATACTGAAATGTAGCATTAGCACCTCGTCCCTTACATTTGGCAGTTTAACTTATAAAATGAGAGTTCCTTTGTGTCTGAAGACTATAGAATCCAGTCTGGGGAGATAGCTTGCAGTCCAAGCACCTGCCTGGCAAGTGCAAGAACCCAGCTTTGATCCTTGCTATTGCATGCTATGCTGGCCCTGGGCACAGCTGTGCAGGCCACCAGCCAAAACTGGGCGTTGTGGTCCACACGAGTAATCCCAGCACTGGGGAGGCTGAGACAGAATCACTAGGAGTCTGAGCTGTGTAGTGAGAAAATCAACAAAAAGTAGCTGAAAGTCACCAGCTCAGTGACTATGAAGGGCAGAAGAGAATCCAAGTGTTCTTCCTACTAATCTCTTGTCCAACAAGAGACAAGGGGATTAACAGCTCAGCATCAACTCACTGTTCTCCTCATCCCAGCTTTGTATTATATTGTGTATGTTTTGAAAGGCAATTAATCTGGTGGGCAAGGAGGCCACGATTTCTAATTTCAACAGTCTAGGAGGCTAAAGCATAAAAAGCTCAAGTTTGAACCCAGCCAGGGGTACCAAAATAAGCAAATTTTTAAAAAGACTATAGAATCCAGTTGTTTAAAAGAAAATTTTTAGCTGCTGAAACATTTTTTGGGAACATTTGGCTCTGTGGTTAAGAAGTATCTTTTTTCTTTCTTTTTTTAATTGTATTTTTAGTACAGGTTCTACAGATTTTTACTACAGAGATCAGACTTGTAGTGATCCTCCTGTTTTCAGCCTCCCCCCTTTTTTTTTTTAATATGGAGTAGAGAGCCAATTAAACTTTCAAAGATGTGACCCAGAGCCAGATGTTCTCTTGACATACTCATGACTGTAATAGAAAACTGTTCTTATTGCCACATGATAGTCTTTGGGCATAATTTAGCTTAATATGGGAGAAAATATCAAGGTTTTCATGTAATCTGGAGTTCATTTAAATTCTGTGGGTTTATAATAGTACAAATGCAGAGCTTATTAATCTGAAATAGACTTACTTATACCTCCAAAGGCAATTTTTCATATTTCTTTTCCTAGTAAAGGTGAGTTTTAGTGTTTGTTCTATTATATTGATAGATGGATAGAATGGATAGATTTGATTGATTGATTGATTGATTGACTGACTGATCCATTGATTGTGATGATGGTGGGGGTGGTACTGGGATTAAACCCAGGGCTTTCTCATGAACAATACCCCAAGTCCTTTTTGTTTTTACTTTGAGTTAGGGCCTTACTAAGTTAATAAATTAGCAAATTTCCCAGAATGGGCTCATATTTGTGATATTCCTACCTTGGTCTGCAGAATACTGGGATTAGGGTCTTATACCATCATGCCTAGCTACTTTTTTTTTTTTTTTTTTTGATACAGGGAATTGAACTCAGGACCTTGCCAGCATTAACTGTGCCATTGAACTATATCCCTGGCCCCATTACCATCTTTTAAAATAAAAATATATATGTAAAATAATTTGATATTATTGGATTGGCTTGATCAAGTTTTTTTTTGATCAGGTTTTCATTAAATTAATTTTATTTATGTATTTATTGAGACAGGGTCTCGCTATCCAGTTCAGGCTGGCCTTGAGCTCGCTTTTGTAGCCCAGGCTGGTCTCAAACTCACACAAATCCTCCTGCCTCAGCCTCCCGAGTGCTGGGATTACAGGTGTGTGCCACCATGCCTGGCCATTAAATTAATTTTAAAGTAATATATTTAACTTCTGTATGTTACAAAGCACTCATACAAAGCACTCAAATTGCTTTAAGCAACTAATGAAAGGAATGTATGGCTCTTGGAACTAAGAACATTCAGAGGATATCAGGTTTGATTCATTAGGACCTTGTGTCTTCCGTTTCACTGCTTCTGTCTATTGGCTTGCTCTCAGGCATACCCTTTTATTGTTATTGATAATCTCAGGGTAATATTCTCTTGACTCTCCATCCAATAATAAAAGAAACTAGTCTTTTTTCAGTAGGTGTTCTGTGTTCATTAATGACTCTTGTTTAGTGAAACTAGTCATGTCGTAGACTCTGAACAGTCTCATATGTAAAGGAGGAAGCACTGTAATTGGCCAGGTTTAAGCCATGTATAGGATAGATAACTTGAGTTAGCCTTCAAGAATGATAATCCCCAAGGAAAAAAATCAAGGCTCTGCATTAGGATTATGGAATGAGTGGAGTGCTTGGCAAAAATAGTCGTTTTTTTCTTGCTGATGTGGTGGTACACACCTATAATCTCAGCACTTGGGAGACTGAGGCAAGAGGATCACTGTGAATTTGAGTTCAAGGGCAATTTGAAGAGCATAGCAAGACCTTGTCTCAAACAGAAATGAGCAAACAGATGAAAACTGTTGTTTATAACCTCTCTGTCTGCTTTGTGGGGAAAGAATTTAGCAGTAACAACCAAAGATTGGTCTTCTGATACTATAGATAGAAGCTGCATGGGTACCATTAGACTGGGGCACTTCCATACATATCATACTTTGAATAACAACAATAAAAAATGAATACTTAAAGTTATAGGTATAGAGGCAAGCAAATCATTTGATATGAATAACACTGCAGTTAATCTTATTTTGAATATAGTCATGCAGCAAACTGGCTGAAGTCAAAGTGTAAGTCAGCTAAACAGATTTTTGTGGATCAGGTTTAGGCAACCATTGGCTGAGGTGCAGATTGCTTTAAGCCTGTGGTGGCTTGACAACTGGTGGTCAACTTGTAACATCAACAGCTGAACTGAACCAGGTGGTTCTGGGTGTGAGGCCCACCTATGGATTTTTGCTGGCAGCATAAGAAGCAGAACTGGAGAGGAAGAAGTTTAGAAGCTGTTGGGGAGCTGTTGGCAGCTGCTGGTTCTCTTGGGCTATTCGTCTGGTTCACCTTCTCATGCTTAGCTTTCCTGATGAACTTGGCTGTTTTCATCAGAGGAAGAGCTTGAGCTATCATTGTGGCTGAAGATGGTTTTGAATCATTTTGAGGGAGCCCTGCTTCTTCACTTCGTGCACCCTCTCTAGGCTCCAGAGAAAGATGGTATACTGCTCAATCTTTTGGAGAAGCTTGTTGCTTTGGCTTTCCAGATGAGAACTCAGCTGGAACTTCATTGTTGCTGAGGACGGCTGTGGTACTTTTTAGGGAAGCTCTGGCTCTTTTTTAGAGTGTTGCTTCGTGGCTCCAGTGCAGATCCCTCAGCCTGCTAGCAGATCCTTCATCCTGCTGGTGGACTTTCTAGCTTCCATCACCAACCTTTGGGCCTTCCCAGTGCAAACCCATGAATAGGCCTGCATGAGACATTGTCATTGGTTCTTGGTCTCCAGTTTGACTTGTGGGGGACATTGTTATGGGCTCTAGGTCTTCATTTTGACTCCTGCAGGACATTACCTTGGGATCCAGGTCCTCCGCTGGATTCTTTGTATCTTATTGTATGGACTGATTTCCTGTACTCTTTCTGTATTTGACTCTGGGTGACTATTATAAAATAATAACTTATATTTAAGTGCCTATATTGTGTTATTTTCCCTTTACAGAATTCCAAACTACAGCAAAGGCTGACCAGTGACCATTTCATATCTATATCGATAGAGAATTTAACATCACACATTTGCATATAATGGGCTGATTCATTGTCTGTGACATTGAACTAGCTATATTATGTTGTACCTTCATGGGAAAGTAGAAAAGCTTATAGGCTAAAAGGTGAGGTCAGCCAGGACTGTTGAGGGAGAAGATAGGTTTAGGGGAGGATACTTGGGGGCTGGAGTGCATGTCTGCAAACATTACATGAACAGCACAGCTTCCCACATAGGCCTTGATTATGCAGAGATTTGTCCTGGTTCTGGGGAGTATTGCCTTACTTTGTCTGTGAAACTCTCTTCTTATTAATCTCTGATGATTGTTTTTCTCATGCAGAAACATGAATGGGTATAGGACTGAGTCCTAAGAGGGTCATGGAGATCAAGGTGTGTGTGTGTGTGTGTGTGTGTGTGTGTGTGTGTGTGTGATGATTGCAAAGGGTTTGTCAAATTCAGGTGTAGGGGTTTGAGTCCTGAGAGAGACATGGAGCTCATGGTACATCAATGCAGAGACCAGCTGAGCTTAGTTTATGTGGCTGTTACTAAGTGAAATACACAGTCACTTGATGACTAGTGAAAAATGCATGTTGTGGAAAAGAAGTTGTCAGAATGTTTTTGTAATTTTGTAATGTTTTTGTAACTAGTCATCAAAATGAATAAATATAGAACAGAACTGTTGACCTTGAACTTCTAGGGTTTCTCATACTGTGTACTAAATTAGGCTTTCATTGCTTCAGTTATATTAAGTGTGTCCCTGAGTGAGTCTCCTTTTACTCAGCTATCTGGTGTGTGTTTTTTTGCATGTGTATAGGGAGAAGTGACATTTTCCCTCTAGTAGACTGTGGTGACTAAGTAGTTGCCTGGACACATTTCCCAGATCAGGTACCACAAGCTCTTAAGAGTCCTGAGGTTTCTGTGCAGGTGTCTTGATATCCCTAACCTGACCTACCTTCCAACCTGGAGTTCTCTAAGGATATGCATTCCCCCACTGTTGTATTGACTAGGAGAAAGAATGACTCTTGTTTTAGTTTTGCCTTTTTTCACAAAGTTCTGACCTCTTGCACCTGATGGTCTGAGCTTTGGGATCCTGTAGTCACTCATATTTACTGTTTGTATCACTTTCAGGATATATAACTTACTGGCTTCTAGGATTCATTGTGCTTCTGGCTTTTCAGCTGAATTAAGAGCCTCTGAGGAGCTCAGATGGCCCAAAAGATAGTGCAGATGAAGTAAGATTAAAGGACTAATGGGTTGTATGACTGTTTTTTTTTTTTTTTTTTTTTTTTTTTTTTTTTTTTTTTTTTTTTTTTTTGTTGTTGTTGTTTTGGCTGGCTCAGGCTGTCTTAAGGGTGGGTCTGGTGCAGCATGTGGAACTGGGGATCAAACTGTGGTTCCCCATGCCTGGCTGAGTTTGCCCAAGCAGGCACTTTAAACAGCTGAGCTAACTTACAAGCCTCTCTGTATGACTGTGTTTTAAAAGTATGCATAAGAACCTGAAGCACTTTAAAAATATAATTATACTTAAATTTTTATTTTTGAAATAGCATCTTATTGTGTAGTTCAGACTGGGCTTCAAGTCACTGTGCAGCTTAGGCAGGCATTTGACTTTATAGTGATCCTCCTGCTTCAGCTTCCTTAATGCTACTATATCTAGCAACTTTTTAAGTTTTATCAACATGCATCATACTCGTGCTTTCTTGATCATTTGCACACATTTTGAATCTAAATCCTAAAATTAGTGTTTTATTTATCACCCTGGGTTGTCTGCTGAGGAAAAATATTTCCATTTGGCTGATCCATGCAACAATGTAAGAATACAATCAATTTGATAGCTTAAACATGAAGTTCCTAGAATATGAAACAACTAATTAGGTAATATAGGTCTCAGAATCTGTAGTTAGACCTTGAGTTGACTCTGAGATTGTGTCACTTACTAGCAGTATCATCTTCATTGTGGTTCTTTAGTAATAAGGGATGTAAAACCATGTAGGAATATTGTGAGAATTAAATATAGTGTACATTTATCTATATAAAATATCTGGTATAGTGTTTGATCCTGAGAAGATATTAAGTAGTAATTGGCAGGCTTCTTCTAATAAACAGTAGGTTTAAAAATAAATGTGTATTTTTATGTATATGCATCAAGATTTATGTGTTGGGGCCAAGAATTAAAAGTAGGGTAGGGGCCTGGCAGGATGGCTCAGTGGTCTAAAGCGCCTGCTAGGGAAGGCTTGGGCGGCTTCAGCGACCGCGGTTCCATCCCCTGCACCACATGTTGCGCTAGCCCTGCCCTCGGGCAGGCTGAGCCGGCTATAAAAATGAGTGAATAAACAAACAAGGGGTTCTGAAACAAGAATAAAAATAATAAAATAAAATAAAAATTCTTTAAAAAAAATAAAAGTAGGGTAACTTCTGTGGAACCCAGGATTGAACTCAGGTCCTTGGCTTGTCAGGCAGTCGCTTAATTCTACTGAGTTATCTCCCCAGCCATAGGATAACTTCTTCAAAATGACTTAGTATAGTCATCAACATAGGTTTGACGTGCATGCACCTTTGTTCCTCTTTATATGTAAGAGATTGGCTCTAAGATCAAGTAGATACCAAAGCAATGGATGTTCAGGTCTCATATAAAATAGTCCCTAATTGACATATAATCTATACATATTCTCCTTTGTACTTAATCTTTGGTTATAATCTGAATACAATGTAAATACTGCTAAAAGGGTCTGTTGTTTCATAAAATGACCACAAAGGTGTATGTGTTCATTACAGATACAACCCGTTTCCCTTTCCAAGTAATTTGTTTTTATGGTATGTGATCCACAGTAGTGCAAGTGCAAAGTCCTGAGTTCAGTGTCCAGAACTAAAAAAAAACCTGTGTGTGTGTGTGTGTGTGTGTGTGTGTGTGTGTGTGTGTATGTGTGAGAGAGAGAGAGAGACAGAGACAGAGACAGAGACAGACAGTGCTGTATATAACCAGTATGTATACATACTACTAGTTTTGTCACTTACCATTTTACTGCTGGCCCTGGTTTAGCCTGCTAGCACTTCTGGTTGGGGTTCACTCACTGACCTTGATCATTAGCTTCTTTTCTCACTTTTCTTTCACCTGCACAGTGGCCAGAGTGATGGTTTTTAGGCATTTAGAAATCTCACCATGCCTCCTGACTTGATTAGCTCTCCTTTGTCCTTTAAGGACTATAGGCCCCTTTCAGATCTCATCCACTGCTCTTCTTTCAAAGGTGTGTCCTCCTGTCTGCTGACCTTCTATAACAAGCCTAGTTCATTTCTTCCTTGAAACAGTGGCCTTACCATTAGTGGTCTTGCCTGGTTAGTGGTTTCCTGTCACAAACTTATAAAGTGGGCTGGCCAGATAGTTCAGCTGATTAAAGCGCCTGCTTAGGCAGACTCAGGGGTCAGAGGTTCCATCCCCTGCCTGCTGTGTGGGCTCTGCCCCTGGGAAGCAACGCTGAGACAGCAGTTGAGACTTGGCATAGTGGCATGTGCCTATAATCCCACCTCTTGGGAGGCTGAAAAACAGGAGGGATCACTGGGAGTCTGATCTGTTTAGTGAGACCCTGTAGACCCTGTATAAAATACATTAAAAAAAAAAAAACTTCATTTAAGATAATTTCTTCAGAAAGACCTTCCCCAGCACCATATTGTTATTTACTGAACTTTCTTTTTTTTTTTTATGGCCGGCTCAGCCTGCCCCAAGGGCAGGGTTGGCACAGCATGTGGTGCCAGGGATCGAACCGCGGTCCCAGCAGCCGCCTAAGCTTTCCTAAGCAGGCGCTTTAGACCACTGAGCCATCCTGCTGGGCCCTATTTCTTGAACTTTCTTGTCTGTCACCATTACTTTTTTTTATCATTGAAAACAAATTTTGGAATCTTATCAGTTTTTTGATGAGATAAGTGAGATAAACCATATGCAAGTTCAATTATCACATGGTTTCTCTTATGTAAGATACCCAAATGAAGACCAGAGTAGAAGAGAGATAAACAAGAGTCAGGGAGAAGTTCAGATACTTCCAAAACTATAAATTCCATTGTTTCAAAAGTATTTCAACATGTATTCTGATTGATTTCATTGATACTGATTTATTTAAAAGAAGTTAAAATATTTCCAAAACTATAAATTCCATTGTTTCAAAACTATTTCAACATATATACTAATTGGTTTCATTGATACTGATTTATTTAAGTTTTTTTAAATTTTATTTTATTTATTTTTTTCTTGTTTCAGAACCTTTATTTGTTTATTCACTCATTTTTATGGCCGGCTCAGCCCACCCCAAGGGCAGGGCTGACGCAGCATGTGGTGCCGGGGATCGAACCGCAGTTCCTGAAGCTGCCCAAGCTTTCCCAAGCAGGCGCTTTAGACCACTGAGCCATCCCTCCGGGCCCCTTATTTAAGTTTATTTAAAGGAAAAATTAGTGTAATGATTGGTTTATTTCTTTTTTGCAAGATTCTTTTTGTTTTGTATCTATATTCTCAACTACTTTGCAGATAACAATGCACCATGTAATAACTGCTGTTCTTATGAAATTTGTTTTTTTATTTTCACAAAATAAAATAATCTATACAATTAGCAGGGCACAGTTGGCACATGCCTATGATCTTGCTTACTCAGGAGGCTGAGGCAACAGCAGAACCAGAAGTTCAGGGCTGGCCAGGCCTAGGCGACTGTTAAGGCTTACGTTTGGTAGTCTTTCCTCTCCCTCCTCCCATCCCCCAAGAGTCCTGTGGTCATAGGTGGAGCATTTTTAGAGGCAGCCAGGTTTAGAGCAGTGGCTCTCAACCTATGGGTCATTACCCCAGCGGGGTCAAACCACCAAAACACAGGGGTCACCTAAAGCCATTGGAAAATACATATTTTATTTTATTATTTTATTCCAAATCATAACTGTAGCAAAATTACAGTTTTGAAGTAGCCACCAAAATTATTTTTTGGTTTGGGGTCACCGCAACATGAGGAACTGTATTGTGGGGTCACAGCATTAGAAAGGTTGAGAACCACTCGTTTAGAGTATGTGATTCTGGGATTGATTCATGGTCTGATGCTAGACTGAAAGACACTAGGACTAAGGATGTGAGTGCCTGCCCTAAGTAGCCTGGATAAGATAAAAGGGATAGGAAGAAGTAAGGGTGGGACTGGGAAGATAGCTTAGAATAAGTGCTTGCCTGGCAAGCTCAAGGGCCTAAGTTCAATCCCTGGTCTCACAAACAACAACAACAACAACAACAAAAACTAAACTGAGGTCATCTCTTATTTGACTATCTTCTGTCAACTATGAACTATTTTTTCTCTCTGAGGCTTATCTGCCATGCCACCCTGCCTTGGAGCTGGCTGATTGTGGATTGCAACCTAAAAACTGAGCTAAATAAACCTTTTGTCCTTTAACTTTGTATGTTATGTATTTTGTCTTAGCTACGAGAAAAGTAAGAGAGCAACCCTGTCTTAAAATAAGCCAGGTGGGGTGGCACAAATCTTTAATCCCAGCATTTGGGATGCCTAAGCAGGAGGATTGCCACAAGCGGAAAACCAGCTTCAACTAAATATTGAAACTCAAAAAACCAATATGTTGTTGTTGTCATCATCATCATCAATCAATCAATAAATAAATAAAATAAAAAGAGATGGAGTTGTAGCTTAATACTAGTTGAGCTTGAGTACCATGTTTAAGACCCTGGCTTCAATCCCCCACTCTGCAAAAACAACAAAACAAAGGATCCTAAAGCAAAGAAAGAGAAAAAAGCCACAAGCATATATAATATTTTTTTCAGTTGTTTATCTTCTGAAGTGCAAATTCCTACTTGGACTTTTCTTGATCTTATGTACTCATTTGAACATGTGTTTCATATAAATTCTTTAACGTCCATTCCTGTCTGAGATGATATGTTTCTGGTGATTGATCACTCAAACAACATAAACCTAAATAAATAAAATGTTGTAAGTTCCACATGCTGACTGTGTATTGTGTTTTGAACTATATCAGTATCTATATATGCCTTTACAGAGTTCAGATGGAGTAGACTTCTCATTTGGTACTTTGATTTATGTTTTCATATCTGGTGGTCCCAAGTTGAGTGATACTTCTTTATACATATACGTGGGCACCACTGAGGAAAACCCATCAAGTGACATAAGGCATGAATTGCCAGTTAAGTTCTTTGTTCTCTTAGTGCAGTACAGAACCATCTTCTGTCATAGAGTACCACTCAGTCTTTGTGATTCAGAAGAGTATTTCTTACCTTTGCAGTTTGCTAGCTCCCTGTCTTGTCTGTTCTTGGCTAAGCCAGGGTTGGTGAGTGTGCTGGCTCCTGAAGACTGGAATGTGAGTGAGGCTGAGGGGTGGGGGGTATTAGGGACCCCACAACTTCTGTTTGTGCAGATTACTCAAAAGTAAGAGAAAAGCTTGGTATTAATTTAAAACAATATTGCTTATTTACAAGGGATTATTCTTCATATATGAAGAAACTGGTAGGTACACTCTTATTATATTTTATAATTGTATTTATGGAATTCATAATTTTAACCATTCCATTATGATTCAGATTGTCTGTATTGATGAAGCTGATGAATTTGCTATCTGTAACAAGTATTATTTTTTCTCTGTTGGTATAGTATGGTATAATATTATTTATTTAAACACTTAATCTCAAAAATGGGACTAATAGGATTAACCGCTTGAATGATTCAAAATTTTTGCTGTATGTTTCTAGATTTGTTTTGAAATGACTGGAAAATGAGCACTTTTTTTTTTTAAGAGTTCTGAAACCAGGTGTGGTGGTGCATGCCTGTAATCCCAGCACTGGGCAGGCTGAAACAGGAGGATCTCTACAAGTTCGAGCTGTGTAGCAAGACCCTGTACCATACATAAATAAAATAATAATAATCATGATAATAACATGAGTTTTGGAGGCTAAAGGATTTGCCTCTTACAAAGTTAGTGATAAAAACAGTACTTTATATCACCATCTTTATTTTTATGTTGACAATTAAAGTAATATAAGTGTGTCATTTAGATTGATTGATTCTGGTTCTTTAGTTTTGGAAGAACAGTACATTTTTGTATGTGGTATTTATCATGTTCTCCTTATCCTTCACAAATACTGGTTTTTAATATTAGTGAAAAATACTCTACTTACTCACTTAATAGCCACATATAGCTTTATTTAAAGTTAAATTCATAAACTTATTTTAAAATTTCATTTTGATTTGAGTAAGAGTTTCTCATTTTAAAATAGTCTTTGACATTTATGTTTACTTAATTTTTCTGATTTTATTTTTTATTTTTAATCAGGTTACAGTGAACAGGTTCAAGCAAATAGAAGATAATTCAGGCCCCAAATAAAGATCAGATCTTAGCTAAGATTGCATTGCCCTGATGCATGGTTGACTTCCATCTCTACAGCCTCCTGGCTTCAGTAGGTTATGCTGCTTCTTTTCCTTACCTGCTTCCATGAAGCTCTTTGTACCCTATTGCCAGCTCAACATGCCCTGGGGGTGGTGCAGGCAACAACATGTGGTGCCAGGAATCAAACCGAAGTCCCTGGGGTTTGCCTAAGCTTTCTTAAGCAGGTGCTTTAGACCACTGAACCATCTTTCCAGCCCCTTTGCACCGTATTTTTTTAAATCATACTTCACATGTATGTATTAGTTGGATACACACTGTTTAGTAGTTTAACACTGTAATGTTTATCTCTTGAATTTATCAGAGTATATTCAAAGTTAATAGTGAATTCTTGAGGAGAAATGTAGGAAACTTGGGACAGTGTAGTTCCATTCATGGCTGCCTCAGTCCTTATGCTATTCTCTATCTCTGTTTCTGAGTGAGCAGTTTCTGAGTTCTGAGCAGAAGAGGGTCAGCAACTGTTAATTGCATATCCAGATTTACTCTGATTTTTTTTTTTTTTTTTACTAAAGTAGCAATTAACTATACTTTTTAGACAAAAATTTAAGTTTATGAGGAACATGTGTTTTATGATTTAAGAATTATAATATGCTTCCATTTAGAACAGAGAAAAGCCCAATTTCCTAGAAGAGAATTTCAGAGTCTGTTTAATCATTGTGCCAGATCATGTGTTTTCATGAATTATTTCTTATTCAGAGGGTTAGTGTTATATCTCACTGATGTAGCTTAAATAAAACCCTAACCTATACTTTATTCTTCAAATGACATTTTAAGTATTTTCTTCTTTTAAAGGTACAGGCAACTTACTTTCTTTTTAAAATTAATATGTTTTCATCATACACTCCTACAAAGGCATAGAGTTGAAATTTTGGTATTACTTCTGCCCAGGAACCAGCAGTTTATCACTTGTGCATTACACATCCTTTTCTTTCTAATAAAAAGTATATAGTCCTATCTAAAGAGTATATCATATCAGCTTTCTTATTGTAGAGGTTGACTAATTTGTAGACAAATTTTTATCTCCACGTAGTTCTCCTAATTGCTTAAAATATTCTCCAGTTATCAACATAAAATGCATAGTTGGCTTTTTCTGCCTCAGGAATATTCACATTCTGAGCTTTGAAAATTTTTGGTCTTTGAAAGACTAGTCTGGGATTACTTTTATTGATCTTTGTATAAGACTCATAACATCATTAAAATATCTCTGTTTCATAACTGTCCTGTGTCTAAAAATACTCAGCTGAGTGGCATCAGCACTTGCCCATGGGCATGAACCCACACTCTCTGGGTTATTTGTTTTCACTTACTAGAGACTATGTTCTTGTGATCTTTTCTAAACAATACTCAGTTTGTTCCAAAGTCTGATACTGTTGTAGTTACTAGTAACATAATAGACAAATTGTTCTTGGTATCTCTCCCGGTTCAAACAACCAACACTAAAGGGCTCTCATAATTGTGTTTATATATCCCTGAAGTCTTTGGTGCCTGGGGGTGTAGAATGTGTAATGTATACTAAACCCATGTATGAAAACAGTTTTATTATGTATGAATCTTAACTTTACACAGTCTGTATTAGAGCCAGGGAGGGTCTGGCTATATGCTGTTTGAGATTAGTGGTCTTTTATTGCCTATTATGTCACCTGACAAATCATAGAATCATCTCCATTTTTTATGTATACAAGTTATAGATAATTTACAAAGCCTAAGTATTGGCACATACCAGCCCTAGAATTCAGATGTGGAGATTAAGAGATAACTTTATCAGGAAATGCATTACCATATGGTAAATTGGACAAAGCAACTAATATTTGTGTGTGAAGCACTGTTATATAGTTGGGAGTTGAAGCACCTGTTTTCTATTCACTTAGCTAGATTTTTTTTTTTTAACCAGTGTTATTTCAATGTCTATTTCCATGTGAATTAAAGATATGATTGCCACATGTATTTTGCTGATTGTATAGTACAATACTATAGTTTTATATTCTGTTATACATTACAGTACTTCATGTGAGTTGTGCAGAAAAAAGTGGTCATCAAGTGGGAGTTTCCTTTTCACTATTTCTTCGTTCTGAATACTTTAGTGTACATACTGCAGTTTATACAGTTTCTCAGCGACCACTTCATTTAATGACATGCTTGCAGGAACTGAATTCATTCACTGAACAAGTAATGTCTTCGCTTGAAATTATTCCTCATTTTCATCATATTCTGGGGAAGTAGTAAGCATGCTAAATGTGGATGAAAATACTTTGTCATTATTTAGAAGCTATGGACTTACAATTATATCTAACTGCAAGGTAGAAGTACAAAAATGAAAATTGAACTTCTGAGAGGCAGAGTGTTGTTTTAGAGAGAATTGTTCTAAATTGACAGTTAAGAGGAAGGGTTCTTTTTGTCCCAGTTGCTAGTTACTTATGAAACCTAAGACAGCTCTTTTTTTAAAAAAAAAACAAACAAAACAAAAAAACCTTGTTGCTCCTGTGTGCAGTGGTGGGGAGTTAAACTTACTTTGTTGGAGTATATCATTTTTAGTAGATTTTGTAGTAATTGTGGAAAGTAAAGCCACTTTTATGTCATTGGTTGGTTGGTTGGTGGGTTGACTGGGTTATTTGTTTATGGCACTGGGGATGGAACCCAGAGCCTCAGCTTACTAGGCAAGAGTTTGGCCACTGAGTTTCATCAGGGAAAATGACTTTCTTTGATGTTTACTCTTCTTGGGCATGGGTTTCTGGTTTAGTGTGGTTTTTTCCTCAGAACCTTGAAAATAAAATATTTTCTGCTAGCAGTCATTTTTTTGCTGTTGAAAAGTATGCTGCTAGTCCAAGTATCATTCCCTCTTCACTCTGGTAGTTTTTGAGGTTTTCTCTTTATCCTTCATATTCTGCTGCTTCACAAGTCTGTGTTGAAGAGCACTTCTTTCTCCCAAGTCTACTGGGCACTCAGATATGAGCTTTCAGTGTCATGATTCCTACCTTCAGTTCTGGGAGATTTTAGGAATTCTTTCAAATGAAGTATTGCTTTCCTGCCACTCTTCTAACTTCATTTCTGAAAATGCTATCAGAGGTATGTTTCTTCTCAGTCTACCTGTTACATCACTTACAGCTATGAGCTTTCAGTGTCATGATTCCTGCCTTCAGTTTTGGGAGATTTTAGGAATTCTTTCAAATGTAGTATAGTTTTCCTGCCACTCTTGTAACTTCATTTCTGAAAGTGCTGTCAGAGGTATGTTTCTTCTCAATCTACCTGTTACATCACTTACCTTCTTTGTCTGTTTTATCTCTTCTTTGTACTCTTTAGTTATTAATTTTCTCTGTGCTTGTAACTGGTGTTGAGTTTCTCCAGGCATTGAGATTTTAGTAAGTGTTTCTCATTGTCACGATTTGAAATAGATTTTTGCGTTCAAATCTACCTCTTAATTCATTGTCTGACTCATTTTATTTCCAAAGGAAATTTTTATTTTATTTTTTTTTTAAGATTTATTTATTTATTTATTGTTTCACAACCTTTGCTTGTTTATTCACTCATTTTTATGGCCGGCTCAGCCTGCCCTAAGGGCAGGGCTGGCGCAGCATGTGGTGCCCGGAATCGAACCGCGGTCCCTGAAGCCACCCAAGCTTTCCCAAGCAGGCGCTTTAGACCACTGAGCCATTCTGCCTGGCCCTCCAAAGGAAATTTTTAAAAAATATATTTCTCTCACATCTCTGAAGGTTTTAAACTCATCAAGGTTGTTTTCAGTTTCCTGTTTTCATTTTCTTAGGACTAAAGAATGTTCTGATTTTTTTTTTTTTTTTTGGTATTATGGCTGGCTCAGCCTGGCCTGTAGGTGGGGCTGGCAAGCATGTGATGGTGCCAGGGATTGAATCGTGGTCCCTGCAGTTGCCTAAGGTCTCCTAAGCAGGCACTTTAGACCGCTCAACCATCTCGCAGGCCCTGTTCTGATGTTTTTGTCAGTCTTTCTTGAACTTAGTTTCCCTCAAGAGCTCTGGGTTTTGAGTTTAGGAGGGAATTTTTTTTCTGTGTGCCCTTGGATGTTTTTGTTGTTGTAGCTCCTCTTTTGGCTCCTTATTCAGTCTTATATTGAATTGTTAAACTTTGCTCTTCTTGATACTGAGACTGAGGCATTTCTTTCCCTTAGTTGGACTATAAGATGTCTTATGTTGCCCCTGCTGCATCAGGCATATGACTTTCTCTCAGCCATAGCTGTGGGTAGTAGTCACTGAAGACTTAATTTTCTTTACATAAACAATCATTTTATGCTATGAACCCATTTGTCTCTACTCCGTACTTGGTATATGCTGTTAGTTCTACTCCCCAACCTCACTAGCTTCTGAATCAGAGAGCTGTGGATTCTGCCTAGTTGGCAGTCTCTGGTGTTATTCCATGTGTCTCATTTATCTTGTTTGTAAACATGACTTTCTTCCTCCTTCCTGCAAATATTTTATCTATCATTGCTATCATTTGGAGTGAATGGTATTTAAAACTTGAAATACAGAGATATATACTGCCCAGAAATGTTTTATCTTTGTGTTATCATCCTTAATAAACAATCTTCAAGATTACTTTTAGCTCCACACATTGTAACTGCCTAGTTGCACCAGATAGCATAAGAAGTTACCCATTGAATCAGATGTTTGGTATGTGATTACAATCCCAGACACTTGCCCTTCCTGATGGATTTGGCCAAACTGACTCATGAGTCACTAATCTCAAAAATGTCTAATGGATTGTGGGCTTTACATAATCTTTTCCAGTTTTTTTTTCCCAGTTTTATTTGCTTTCCCAGGTATTATTATTATTATTTTTAATCTGGATATGGCTTTTGGAGGGAAAAATAACCCTTTTGAATAATGCTAGATTTATTGACCACATCTGTGAGGATATGGCTGGTGATCACCTATTTTTCTCTGTCTGATTTTTTCTTTTTTCCTCCAGCATGACTATATAAAAGAAAAATGTGTTGTTTATACCTTTCATACAATTGATGACAGCAGTAAAGATTGTCACACATGTAACATATACACACATCAAAATGTCTCATTGAATTCAAGAAACAAAATTAAGGATCAAGAACAGTGGTCTAAAACCTACTGATAGGATTTCAGGATTTAACGAATAACAAGAAATGAAATTTCAAACCACAAGAGTGTTGAAAACAAAAGAATGGTAAATACAAGAGCACATATGTTCACATTAAAAACAATAAAAGCTACATAGCCAAAATCCAAACCTAAACATTAATAGAAAAAGAAAGAAAAGAATTCAAAATCAAGAAGCCAATTGGAGGTCAAATGTAGATCAACTGAATACCTATTTTAAGGAAATATCTATAATATAACGCAAAAAGTGATATTCCCCAATAAGATTTCTTAGTTTTCTTATATACTTCTCTAGAGTTAGAAGAGAATTTTTCACTTAACAATGGGAATGTGATGTAAATGACTTTTTCTTTAAAATAATTACAGAACTTGAGAACAATGTATTTTATAGACATATTGCAAAACTAAGATGTATTGTATAGAATACCTTTTGTTTTTTTAGTGCATTATTTCTCCATTTTCCCCACATTCAAATTGATAAGGATTTTGGCAAGATCTACACTGAATTCTAATCTTACAAAAAATTTATTTCTAAGTCATTCAGTCATAAAACCAAGACAAAACATTATTTCTGATTCATGAAAACAATTGTGTTCCTGAGGCACAAATCATACAACTTTTGAAATTACCATCTGAATAAAACTGTGAAGATAAACCAATTAATTGATAAAGTCTTGTATAGCACATCGTTGGATTTTGTGTCCTGATCCATTCTGCCAATACATTTCTTTTAATTGGTGAATTGAGTCCATTTACATTGATGGTTATAATTGAAATGTGTAGTGATTTATGTTTGACATGTTATTTACCTGCTATTGTGTACCATTTTTTCTCCTGTGTTTGTTTACCCTATTTCATGGGTTAACTTTTTTTTTCATTTTAATTTAATTTTTTTTGTTTAAATTTAACAATGGTTATATTACATATTTTCATCATCAGACCAGTTTAGATTAATAGATATAGGTATATAAGATTGATCAAACAAGCATTAATACATTCAATCAACATTACTTTTTTTTTTTCTTTTCCCCTTTCTTTTTTAAAAAATTGACATATTGCATATTGTCCTCACAATAGTTCTACAGAATACAGCGTGTGGGCATGACCCACCTCCCTATTGATGTTGCTAAGAAGAAAGAAAAAAAAAAAAGAAGAAGAAGAAGAAAGGAAAAGAAAATTCTTCTCTTTGGACTAGGAGGAAGCAGATGCATACACAGTCAAATGTTCTGCAATTGCAGTGGGCCACCAGTGAAGCTTGTAATGTTGGAGGCTATTGAATCTAAGCCTCCTAAAGCTCATCTAACCAATCTAGCTCTGCGTTTCACGCATTGTAATTAAGCACTTTTTTTTTCTTGCTGGGTGGTCAAGGGCAAGTCGAAGCAAGACCTGTATAACAAAACATTCATTTTTTTGTATCTTCCAGGGTCAAATCCCCTCAGGATTAAGTTTGGTACCATGGACAGTACTTTGTAGAACTGTTGTTAGTGTCAGCCTTCGGGATGAGTCACGGCCATTGCTTGGCCATTTTGCTTTCTGTGAAAGCCTGAGAGAATGTTTTTCTCTGAGTGACTCTCCTTGGACGCACTATAGCTCATTTATCCCTTTCCTCTGAGTTCCCATAATCTCCTTGACCAGGAAGTTTGGGACACCTCTGAGTTATAGGATATTACAGCACAGGTTCTCTTATATCCTGAGTCCGTATTGACCTTGAATGGCTAGAGCCAAAATATTGGCTATCCTCATTGCCCTTCTTTTTCTCCAATTTTTGGTCTACTAACTTACATTCTTTCTCTCTCTCTCTCTCTTTTTTTTTTTTTTTTTTTTTTTTGTCTTTTGGAGACAGGGTCTCGCTATGCAGTTGAGTCTGGCCTTGAACTCACTTTTGTAGCCGAGGCTGGTCTCGAACTTGCACCAATCCTCCTGCCTCAGCCTCCTGAGTGCTGGGACTACAGGCATGAGCCACCATGCCCAGCTTAGGGTTCTTTAACTTTTATTCAAACGGTTTTGCCAGCTTGTGATTGAGGTTTTAATTTCTTGTGTATCTCTTAGAATCTGCTTCATGCATTCTATGTCTTTCTTATATTGCTCATGCAAAGATTCCACCATTTTTCTATTCTCCTCTAGTTTTTGATCAGTGTCTTCTTTAGAAACAGCTATTCTTTTATTACAGTTGTCATTTCTTTATGTCAGAAATTATTTCTGAGCCGGGTGTGGTGGCTCACGCCTGTAATCCCAGCACTCGGGAGGCTGAGGCAGGAGGATTGGTGAGAGTTCGAGACCAGCCTGGGCTACAAAAGTGAACTCAAGGCCAGCCTCAACTGCATAGTGAGACCCTGTCTCAAAAAGACAAAAAAAAAAAAAAAAAAAAGAAATTATTTCTGATCTGATTTCCACTATGCCTTTTTGCAGTTTCTCATTCATGGAGTTGTGGTCATTTTGATCCCTCCCAATATCTTTTAACAGTCTCTGTAGGGTTGACTTTGTCGTCATGAAATTCTTTAGTTGTTCTTTGTCCTGGAAGTATTTCACTTCTCCATTATGCTTGAAAGAGAGTTTTGCAGGGTATCAGTGTGGGTTGAAATTTGTGTTTTTGCAAGACTTGTAGTACTTTGCTCCATGCTCTTCTTGACTTGATGATTTGTGAAGAAAAATCTGCTGTTATTCTTTTTGGGTTTTCCTTTAAATGTAATCTGTTTCTTTTCTCTAGCGGCTTTTAGTATACTGTTCCTGTGCTGAATTTATGGGATCTTGGTTATTACATGTCTGGGTGTGGTTTTAATTGGGTTGATCTTGGTTGGAGTTTTGTATGCTTTGGTTACCTGAATGTAAGCTTGTTTCCCCATATTTGGGAAGTTTTCTGCTATTACTTCTGCCATATTCATTTTATATCATTTTTATGGACTGGTTCTTTCTTGTTGATGCCTATTAGTCTTACGTTGTTCATCTTTACATCGTCTTGCAGATGTTGAATTAAGTTTTCTTGCATCCTTTTTGCTTTTAAGAGATCTTTTCTTACCTTTTCACTAGCTGCAGTGGTGTCTTCAAAGTCAGAAAGTCTTATTTTCTCTTTCATTCACATGGTTTTTCCAGCTTGCCATTGAGGTTTTAATTTCCTATGTATGTCTTTGAATCTGCTTGATGTATTCTATTTTTTTCTCTATTGCTCATTTAAGGATTCTGTGCTCCTCTATGTTTTGTTTTTTTTTTTTTTAATCAGTGTCTTGTTTAGAAGCACTTAGTAATTCTTCATTATAGTTCTCATTTCTTTTTTTAATGTCAATAATTATTTCTGATCTAATTTCCTCTATACCTTTCTGCAGTTTTTTCTTTACTTTAGATGCTGTTATTTCAGTGATTTCAGATGTGTGATTTCCAAATACTTCTGTGGTATTTTCTCTTGCATGTGTTTTGGGTGAGCTTGGGGCCTGAGACTACATTTTTCTCTTTCTCTTTGTCATATTGTATAGCACTGTCTTCTGACTTCTGGTGGTATAGAGCTTTGTTGTGATTATTATCTTAGCAACAGGTCCAGATCTATCAAGTTCAAACTTGTCCAGGTGGGTTTGGCTTGGGCCTGGAGCTGTGCTCCACTTTTTCCTGCTGCAGCCTTTGGGGGTACACCAGCTATGCCACTCTGGCAAGATGTTCTGCTTGTTCAAAAAAAATTTTTTTTCTGCTGTTGGTTCAGCTGGCTGAGTTTTGCCTCTAGCCTCTCTGTGGGGAGTTTGGCCACAGGGTTCTGCACTGGGCCTGTGTGATGGAGGAACTTGTACACATACCAGGGCTGGGCGCTGGTTCAAATGAAGATCTGGCAGGTCTTCAAGCAGTCCCACTCACCCCTAGTTGACTTCTGTGCCCCAGGTTGTGTGCCCCTTAGCCTATGTTATGTCAGTGCTGAAAGAAACAATGAGAAGGCCTGATGAATATAGTTTCAGATATGTCACTGAGCTCAGTCTCTCAGGTACAGACTCAGATGACAGGACAAGGTTCTTGAAATCCTGGCAGGATCAGCTGTGACTGGAAGCTCCAGCACCAGACTCCAGCATGACTTTAGAGACTACAGGTCCGTCAAGTAGCTTCTAAGAAACTGAGGATTGCTTTTCATTTTCTCCTAACAAGTTGTAATAGTTGTTTAGTGATATGATTCTTTGAGCCTAACTCAAAAGGGCTCAAGAAGGAAAGAAAAGGGGTCATTTTCAGTCAGAAGGTAAAATCATTTTTTTTTTTTTTTTTGTCTTTTTGAGACAGGGTCTTGCTATGCAGTTCAGGCTGGCCTGGAGCTTACTTTTATAGCCCAGGCTGGTCTCGAACTCATACCAATCCTCCTGCCTCAACCTCCTAGAGTCTTCTTTTTTTATGAGCTTCTAAAGTCTCTTCCTGGATGGTTGTAGAGATGTATACTTCTATTTTATAAATAATGTTTAATAAAGAACTGATAAAATCTCAGTTAATATTTTTTGAAAAATAAATTAGCAAAGAAGCAGCCATATGATAGTTGTTTAAAACTCAAGGTGCAGTTTCATTTGTTAAAAAATATCTCAAAATGCTAAAGCCAAACCAAAAAAAAAAAAAAAAAACTTTCCCCATCTCCATAAAAATAATTAATTGCTTAATTTTTTAAAATTATAATTAAGTGTTTGAAGTCTGGTCAAATAGCTCAGTGGTTTAAATCACCTGCAAGAAGGGGCTGTGTGTTCAATCCCTGGGCATGCCATGCTAGCCCAGCCCCAGGGCACACTGAGCCAGCAATAGAGACTGGGCACGGTTGTGTGTGCGTTTAGTCGCTTTTGGGAGGCTGTAAACAGATGAATTACTGTGAGTCCGACCTAGTAGTGAGACCTTAAATACCTCATAGACCGTTCCCTAAAATACTAATATATATATATATATATATATATATATATATATATATATATATATTTGAAACTTTTATGAATAGCATACTAAATTTGACAAGTGAAAATCTGAGAAAATGTGTATTTGTGTCCAGTCAGATGGTTCTCTGAAGTCCTCTTATTGTTAACCTTCTATGAAAGAATTGTGTGTGGCTCCTATACTTACGAAAGTAGATGTTGTCGGAGAAGAGAAATGAAAGCTTGTTAGGGAAGAAGTAATGAGGAGAGAAGGAGCAGTAGTGGCCTGAGAGAAAAAGAAGGGATGTAGGAATAGCCAATATTCTTGGCTATTCTGGCCAGTGGCTCTAGCACACACAAGCACAACCTTATGTTCAAAATAGGTGTTAGGAATGATGAATTGAATTAAATGTGGAAGTGTGAGCTGCCTGTGAATTTTCATTTCCTATATACTGTTGTCCTTTACTTGGTTTGTCTTCAAAATAAAAGATTATGATTATCTACAGAATGACTGTCTGTAAAATGCTTTAATATTTTGAATTAAAAATAAGATCATTCCAAACTGATTTATAACAAAATTGAGTTTTCTTCAGTTTAACTACTTGACTTAGTCATAGTATTAGCCTTTTGACTATGTCTGGTAGGCTTTCTGTTGTATGTATAAAGTATTTTGGGATTCTACTTTTAGTAGTGTTTGATGACATTTGTGAGTGAAACTGATGATGGTTATTGTAGTCAGTGCTTGCAAGGCAAACAGTTTAATACAGAACAAATAATTTATAGCATTTTATAATATTCAACCAAAGAGTCAAATGTAAAAGAGTGCTGGAGCCAAAATATTGGCTATTCTTACATCTCTCTTTTTCTCTTATTTGGTCTGCCAACTTAAGCTATGTTATGGTTTATGTCTAGTTGTCCCCCCAAAGCCTCATGCAATCATGGGACGGGGACTTCTATAGATTGAGACTTGACTCATGAGTCACTGGGATTATGTGTTTTAGTACTGATGGGATTATGGTCTGAGTACTTCTAGGATTATGGGTGTAGGCTGAGGCAGAGAGCCTGAATGTAATGTAAAGAGAGACAGAGAGACAGACTCAAACTGTTGCTCTCTGCTCCCATTTGATCAGTTGTCTCTGTTGCAATTGTTGTTATTCTGCTGCATGAACTGGATGCTCTCTGCCCTGTTCCGCTCAGCCTTGGGCCAGCTGAACATGGACTGAAACCTCCAGTAACTGTGAGCTAAATAAACCTTTCCTTCCTTCATTTTGGGTGTCAGATATTTGTCCCAGCAACGAGAGAAGAGTAACTAAGACAAACTATTAACCCTCCAGAAGAGAAGCTTAATGATATTATTCTCTATAACATAGGCACTTGAGCTTAACGTCACTATCTTTTTGAATATCAGACACCTTAGACAAAACATGAAACATATTTTCCATCGGTCGTTGATATACTTTAAATCCGTAAAGAATGTGAAAAAAAAATTGTGCATTGTTACACAGAGATTTAGGAACTTAACCATTTATAAAATTGTAGCGGTACACTTCTATGGTTTTTTTTTTTTCCCCTTGTCTCATATCTCTCCTCTCCTCCCTTCCCTCCCCTTCCTTCCCCTCCCCTCCCCCTCCCCTCCCTTCTCTTCCTTAGAGGATATAGCAATAATTGATATGACATAAGGAGTAGTACCTAATTAGAAGACCAGAATGATAGGTATTCCAAGCCTGCTTTTAGTAGTACACATTGCTATCTTGAGTGTATTGCTTAGTTCACAGTTTCAGTATATATAGTTAGTCAGGGTGCAAATTCTACCAATTACCTGCTAGTTTCAAAAACCTGTTAGAGATTATTAGGGCCATTGACTTCACCATCTTTTGTATATAAATGTATGTTTTTGCTCCTACCATGTTTCCTAATTTTTCTCCCAGCTCTCTCTCTATTGTTTGATCCTTAAACATTGTTTGACCCATTTAAATATATTATATATATGTGTTTTTTTGTAATATAGATCTTGCTTTATCTTGGTCTTAACCATCCATCAGAAAAATCTAAAAATGAGGTATAAAAAGGAAAGCCACATGTTATGGTTTATATCTAGTTGTCCCCCAAAGCCTCATATAGTCATGGGGCAGGGAATTCTATAGATTGAACTTGACTCATGAGTCACTGGGATTATGTGATTTAGTACTGATCTAGAGTTTGAGACTTGATCCATGATCCCGGTGATTATGTGTTTTAAGTACTTCTGGGATTATGGATGTAGCCTAAGGCAGATACGCTGAGAGCCTGAATGTAATATAAAGACAGCTGTTGCTCTGCTGCCCTGTTTGGTTGGTTGCCTCTGTCAAGATTGTTGCTGTTCTGCCTCCATGAACTGGATGTTATCTGCCTTGTTCCACTCAGCCTTGGGCCAGCCAAATATGGACTAAACCTCCAGTAACTGTGAGCTAATAAACCTTTCTTTCCTTCATTTTGAGTTTTGGGTATTTGTCCCAGCAACGAGAAAAAAAGGAACTAAGACACCATATTAATACACTGAGTTGTAAAAGGCTCAAGTCAACAGCTTCTGATGATGCCAGATGAACTGATAATCCACTACTGGTATGGACTATTGGACTATGTATACAGCTGCTTTCTCTTTCTGCAATGAAGAAAGATCTGTACTAATGTTGTTTAGACAAAGATCATGTCTGAATCTTGAACTCTGAACAACTGCAATGAAGACAGCAATGTGCAGTGTGTTAATTATTGTAAATAAATAATTAAAAATAATAAAGGGAAAACAAAACAAGAGTTCTGGAGACCTGTCTTCACACTAGAAACCCAAAAGTGCTGCTGAGAGCCTGGATCCCTTGGCATTTTCCTGCATGAATCCAAGTAAAGACCTAGAGCCCATAACAGTGTCCCCATAGTCCAAGTGGACACCTAGAGCCCATGACAATGTCTCATGCAAGTCTGTTTCATGATTCTGTTCTGGGAAGGCCCAAAGGTCACTGGTGGAGGCTAGAAAGTCTATACCAGCGGAATGAAGGACCTGTGCCATTAGGGTGAAGTATCTGCACTGGAGCTAGGAAGTGACATTCAAAGTAAGGACTAGGATCTTCCCTGAAAAGAATTGCAGCCATCCTCAGCAACAGCAAGGTCCTGATCTTCTCCTATCATGAGAACAGCTGAGTTCATGTCAGGAAAACCTGTGTGACAAGCTTCTCCAGGAGAATCAGCAACATACCATCTTCCCCTCCAGTTCTTATTTTATGCAGCTGGCAGCATTTCTCAGGTAGGCTTCCCATACCCAGCAACCATGCTGATTCAGTTCACCTGGGTGTGGCAAGTTGACTACTAGTTGTCAGTCTGCCACAATGGTATAAGAACTCTATTGGAGCACCAGCCCAAGACCTCCCATTTAGTTTCTTTCAGTTTCCTGAACACAGAGTCTTGGTCTCAAAAGAGAAAAGGTTTATCACACATCTGTTCCTGTTACAAATAATTTTAGGGTTACAGCTTAGAGATGGAAATTATGCCTCTCCCTCCTTCTCTTGCCTCCTGTAAAATTGTATAATTGCTTATAGTGGAACAATGAAAAAGTTAAATTTTTTTGATGTTTTTATCCTTGCAGTATTTTCATAGTATTAACAAATGATCCATTCAGAGTTCTAACAAAAAAAAAAAAAAAAATTCCTTATCACATACTTTTAGGTCTCTGTGTGACCATAACCTTGTCCCCTCCCCAAGAAAAAGAACCTGGATACTTGATCTGATTTGAAGATTTTTTTTTTTTTTTTTTCTTTTTGAGACAGGGTCTCGCTATGCAGTTCAGGCTGGCCTTAAGCTCACTTTTGTAGCCTAGACTGGTCTCCAACTTGCACTGGTCTTTGTGCCTCAGCCTCCCAAGTTCTGGGATTACAGGCGTGCGCTACCACACACAGCTGAAGATGCTTATTGACAATTACTTTATAGTTCCAAAAAGCCACTGTAGAACATATGGTACTAAATTGCAAAAGGTGTTGCTTATATCTTACTAGAATCAGTTTGAAATATAAAAATAGATTTTTATGTAAATGCCATAATTTTAACCTCAGGAGAGCATTTATTTTGTGCAGCTCTTTATTACAAAGGCTTATGTTAAATGCCATTTTACAAAAGAGGACAACATCATGAGGTTTTGAGTCATTCCTGTAGTATAGAGAGAGGCATGGTGGGAATAGGACTATGGACATCCATCTAAATGGACAGCTTTTCAAAAATTTGTCTATTCTGATATTTCCCCTTGAACTTTCCAAAAGTGGAATTTGATTGTGTGTCAAGTATATTGTTTATAAGATACTGAATAGATGATTCTCTAATTGAACTTTAGGAAGTTTATACCCATGTATTTCTGTATATGTAGAATATCTCTGGAAGGGAATATACAACGAATTGGGAGTAGCAGTTGCCAAGGAGTGAAGGAGTCAGGGTAAGAGGCAGCTTTTCTTCTCTGCATCTTTCTTTACCTTATTTTGTCCCATGAGAGATGCATTGAAACAGTGAATAATAAAAGTTTTAAAATCCATTAAGTCACAGAGTAGGTTTGTTTGTTTGGTAAAGGGTCTCACTATACATTTGTCACACTTGTTGTGATCCTGTTGTTATTTTTAGCCTTTCCTGTGTTGGGATTACAGGTATGCACCATCATGCCCAGTTTCAGTGCCACTATGGCATGTGGTGCCAGGGATTGAACCTGGGTCCTTGTGCTTGCCAGGCAGGTGCTTAGACTGCTGAACTGTCTTCCCAGCCCAGGTGTGTTTTGATATAAGGAAGTTATCCATATTTTCTATATTTTGCTCAGGTAGTATTAGGAAGTGTTACTATAAACTACATGTGGAAAATACTCTAGAAATTTCATCAGCAAATGGATTCAAAGTACAATATGGGCACAGAAAATATAGATTAACAGGGGCAACCTCTCTGACTTGTTATGGTGAACTGTGCAGTGGTGACAAGATGCTGGTGGAATCAGGGAGTAGCTCTTGACTGTAGGCAATTTATTTTAATGCTCCAGATCTCAGCTTTCTCTTTTACAAATTGGTTTTAACGTCCAGCATCTTCTCACACTTTTTGCCAATCCTATCTTTCCTGCCTAGGAGTCTAGTCCAGCTCAGGATTACTGATAGCAGCAGTGAAATAAGGTCATCACCATGTCAGACCAATTCAATGCAGAGAAACTTTGGATATCACATAAAGGAAAAAATTCTTGGCCTTTCCACTAGACTTGAATGAGAAAAGAACTTGAGGTTTGAATAGTAGTCATCCATATCTAGGAACCAGAGAAAAAGCCAATATGCAGGAGAGTATGGAGCATAGAGCCATGTAGTATCTTGGTGACCATAACTGGGCCTGGTTGAGATGAATTTTATTCTCCCCTTGGGCTAGAGTGGACAGTAGGAGCAGGTAAGTATACTTTTTTTGGCTTTAATTTCCTAATATCTGTCAAAATCCTAGTAGATACAGATAACGTTTATTTTTATTTTTATTTTTATTTTTGTCTTTTTGAGACAGGGTCTCACTGTGCAGTTCAGGCTGGCCTTGAGCTCACTTTTATAGCCCAGGCTGGTCTCGAACTCGCACCGATCCTCCTGCCTCAGTTAAATTTTTATTTTTTTTTTAAGAATTTTTTATTTTTTATTTTTTTTTCTTGTTTCAGAACCTTTGTTTGTTTATTCACTCATTTTTATGGCCAGCTCAGCCCACCCCAAGGACAGGGCTGGCGCAGCATGTGGTGCCGGGGATTGAACCACGGTCCCTGAAGCTGCCCAACCTTTCCCAAGCAGGCGCTTTAGACCACTGAGCCATCCCGCTGGGCCCCCCTCAGTTAATTTTTTAATACTGTTTAATTTTTTAAGATCAGACAACTAACATGCATGTATAAAGCATGTACTGTAACACAAAGAAAGCAATCAGTGGCAGTTTTTAGAATATTAGTCAAAAGTCCACCACATGTGTTATTAGGAAAACTTATTCCATAGTGGAGATTGCAGGAGAGGGAATATACCAAAAAGTTTAATTCCTTACATTGGCAAAATTATACTTTATTTCTGTTCAAGTACACATACTTAAAATTCCCTTTGGCATATGATAGCCAACAACTGCTAGTTCTGCATAGGTTCCAGAGTAGAGGCTATTTAAGAATATTCATTTAAGAGTAGATTTTATTCCCCTGTTATTTTCTGAGCCATTAAAAGTAGAATTCCACTTTATCAGTTATTTGGAAAAGAGGAAGCCATTGGGTGACTTAAAAATGAAACAGAAGAACTCAATAATTAGCAACAGTGGTAGACTCTCAGATGGCAGTAGGATACATATTTTGACTGAACTTTATTCCTCTTCAGAGTCTCAAAAGTAAAATCAGAATAAGCAACTATAGATAAAAATGGATTTGAAACAAATTTATAAGTTGAAAATACTGAATTACAGGATCCATTTGATTATATATCAACAGAAGGATCAGTATTGATTTTCTGACATCTTAACACTTTACTAAAAGTACATGCAGCATGGCATATATAAAAGACTAAATTAAGTTGAAAATTGATTACTGTTTTAAGAACTTGAGTAGTGTTAGTTAATTGAAAGGGTCTCAGGGTACTTGAGCAATGCCTGAGAATCAGTGTTCTTAGAAATACTTTACTGACTGGGAGAAACAATTCTTAAAATTTATTTGCAACCAGAAAAAAACCTAGAATTATAAAGACAATCCTGGGCAACAAAGATAAGGCAGGAGGCATTACAATTCCTGATGTAAAGTTATACTACAGAACTACCATAACAAAATCTGCATGGTATTGGTAAAAAAAAAAAAAAAAAAAAAAAAAAAAAAAAAAAAAAAAAAAAAAAAAAAAAAAAAAAAAAAAAAGGACCTGAGATCAATAGAATAGATTAGAAGATGCAAAAGCCAGTACAAACACACTCAGCTACCTTATCTTCAAAAAAGGAGCCAGACATGTTTATTGGAAGAAAGATAGCCTCTTTAACAAATGTTGCTGGAAAACCTGGCTCTCTACATGCTGAAAACTAAAAGTTGACTTAGGTCTATCACCACGCACTAAACTAAGGTCAAAATGGATTAAAGATCTAAACATTAAAAGAGAAATACAAAATCTCCTAGGAGAGAAAGTGGGAAGAAATCTTGCAGACATTGGGGTAGGCAAAGAGTTCATGGACAAAAATCAAAATGCATGTGTAACACTTGAAAGAATCAACAACTGGGGGGCCGGCGGGATGGCTCAGTGGTCTAAAGCACCAGCTTGAGGAAGCTTGGGCGGCTTCAGGGACCATGGTTCGATCCCTGGCACCACATGCTGCGCCAGCCCTGCCCTCGGGGCGGGCTGAGCTGGCCATAAAAATGAGTGAATAAACAAAGGTTCTGAAACAAGAATAAAAATAATAAAATAAATAAATAATAAAATAAATAAATAAATAAATAAATAAATATTAAAAAAAAAAAAAAAGAAGAATCAACAACTGGGACCTCCTCTGGGTCAGAAGTTTTTGCACCTCCAGAGAAATTACCAATACAGTGAAAAGACAACCCACTATTTAAAAATTCTTTTTTAATAAGTATTCAGACAAAGGTCTTTTATCGAGAATTTATAAAGAACTAAAAACCACTAGGGTCCCAAAATTCAAAGACCCAGTCCAGAAATGGGCATCTGAGATGAACACACACTTCTCAGAGATAGAAATTCAATAAGCCTATAAATACCTGAAGAAATGCTCCACATTGCTAGCCATTTGGGCAATGCAAATTAAAACAATACTTAAACACCATCTCACCCCAGAAATAATGGCTATCATAAAGATATCAACCAACAACAAATGTAGGAGAGGCTGTGGGGAGAAGGAACACTTCTCCATTGCGGATGGGAATGTAGTCTGGTGAAACCATTATGGAAAACAGTGTGCAGACCCCTTAAAAATCTAGAACTGGAAATCCCATTCAGTTCAACTATCCCCCTACTGGGAATTTTTCCAGAAGAACTGAAAACATCCTACCATAGCGATGCACCTATGTTTATAGCAATACAATTTGTGATAGCCAAATATTGGAAAAAAGGAAAATGCCCATCAGCTGAAGAATGGTTGAAAAAGATGTGGTATTTTCATATTTTTATACAGTGGAATATTACTCAGTTATAAAGAATGATAAACTGAAAGATTTCATATATAAGTGGATGTATCTTGAACATGTACTTATAAATGAAATAAACCAGACTTACATGTGTAAACACCATATAGTCTCCCTAGTGTAAGAATTCAAAAGAAGAAATGGAAAGGCATAACATAGCTGACTGGAAGCCAAGGGCCCAAGCGTTGGAATCACTAAGTAACTGCAAACAGAAAAAACAGGAAACATGGCAGGAGCAAAACCATACACTTACATACATTGAATGAATTAGATAATGGTCCTAAGAACCACCAAAATATTTTTCACACTGAGGATAGCAATGAGTAACACTAAAATTATGCTTGGAATGCCTGTCATTCTTGTCTTTTAGATTTGTGCTGCTTCTAATGTAATTTCAGTTACTGTTATACTCTCTCTGAAGTAAATGATTGGTCTAGAAGAAAATAAAAAAGTATTAAACGAGAATGAGAGACTGCGAAAAATGCCGTAGTATTCACTGGCTACACTTTTGTATATACTTAGATTTCTAAATATCTGTGTAAAAATGTGTAACTGCTTTTATCACATTGCATGGGGATTTCTTAGAATATCAATGATTGATGGAAAATGCCAATTCCAAGTTAAGTGTAAGACGTTTGATATTCAGAAAAAGTCATGATTAAACCCAAGTATCAGTGTTATAGAGTAATAGTATCACGAAGTTTTTCTTCTGGAGAGTTAAGAATATAAGTTTACAGATTAAAAATTAGAGAAAAAGAAGGACCACACAGATAGCCAGTATTTTGGCCCTAGCCCTTCAAGGTCAGTGAGAACTCAGGACATAAGAGAACTTGTGCTGTAACATCTACAACTCAGTGGTTTCCCAAATTTTCTGCTCAAGGAGATTATGGGACTACAGAGGAAATGGAGTGATGATGTATAGTGTGCTTAAGGAGAGTCACCTAGAGAGAAAACATTCTTTTGGGCTTTCACAGAGAGCAAACTGCTCAAACAATGGCCATGACTCTACAAAGTGTTGTGCGTGGTTTCAAAGTGAATCCTGAGGGAATTTGACTGACCTTGGGAGATGCAAAAGTTACATGTTTTGTTATGCAGGTCTTGCTTTAACTTCCCTTAACCACCCAGCAGAAAAGTTTAACCGCAAGGCATAAAACGTAAAGCTAGATCAGTATGCTGAGCTGTAAGAGGCTTAAATCAACAGCTACGACAGTGCCAGTTCTGCCAATAATCCATTGCAATTATGGAATACTGGACTATGTATACAACTATTTTCCCTTAGTTCAATGAGATTAATTTTTTTTTTTTTATCAACAATGATTAGAAAATTATCATGTGTACACCCTGTGCTCTGTATAACTACTAGGAGGACAGCAATATGCATTGTATCAATTATTTGGAATGTATCCTTAAGGTGTTTTTCAAAATGTCATATTGTTATTTCTTTTTAAAGGAAAAAAATTTAAAAGAAATAGTAATGAATTTTGAAATGAGAAGAATTTTAAGCCTTTTAGCTAACCTGATTTTTAAAAAAATATTTCAGTACATATGGAGTTCATGGCTTCCATGGGCACTAAATTTATTCATTTATTTATTTATTTATTTATTTATTTATTTTCATTTTTGAGACAGAGTCTCCTTATGCAGTTAAGGCTGGCCTTGAACTTGCTTTTTGTAGCCCAGACTGGTCTCAGACTTGCACAGATCCTCCTGCCCCAGCCTCCCAAGTGCTGGGATTACAGGTGTGAGCCACCATACCCAGCTGGCCTGGCTGAATTAATTATTATTATTATTATTATTATTATTATTATTGTTATTATTATTATTAGTGTGTGTGTGTGTGTGTGTGTGTGTGTGTGTGTGTGTGTGAGAGTGTGAGTGTGTGTGAGATCAGGGTTCGAACTCATGACCTTGCACTTGCCAGGCAGGCACTTGTGCCACGGAGCTATCTCCCTGGCCCCTGGCCTGGCTAAATTTAAACTGTATGATTTCATTATTTTTGTTGCATCATTTCTCTGATAATTCTGAGAAAATACAGCACAGTGTAACTGTCAGAAAATGTTAAGCATAAGTGCAAGGAAATTGAGTTGGTATTTAACTTACATAATAATCATGGAAACTATTAATAGCTTCTCTTGTCAGTGTGTGTAGTAATACTGAGCAGTTCCTGACCAGGTTGGCCCTGGTCAGACAGTAAGAATCTTAAGATTGGGGCCCGGTGGGATGGCTCAGTGGTCTAAAGCGCCTGCTTGGGAAAGCTTGGGCGGCTTCAGGGACTGCGGTTCGATCCCCGGCACCACATGCTGCACCAGGCCTGCCCTCGGGGCAGGCTGAGCCAGCCATAAAAATTAGTGAATAAACAAATAAAGGTTCTGAAACAAGAAATAAATAAATAAAAATTTTAAAAAAAGAACATTAAGATTAAAGATGAGTAGATTCAAGTGGGAGCTTTGGTGTAAAATGTAATAAGTTAGGTTTTACAGTTAAAGTTTTTATGAGTAAAAGCATAGAATGTAGTAATAATTGTCATAACATGCAAGGGTCCTGTAGTTACATTAACAGTAATAGTTAATGCCTGTATAGCTCTTGTGACAGAGGCAACATTCTATGCGTTTTGCATGAACAAACCTACCAACCCTTTGAGATATGTATTTTACTAGGAAGTTGAAGGTGGTTAAATGACTTAATTCTGGCAAGCAGCAAAGTGCTCGGCTTGTGGTCTGTACCACTGTCAGGCCTTCTGGGGCAGTCTTCTTTTTGAATCCAAGATGACTTTGTCAGGGTTACTCAGAATAAACAGTTACAGAATGTAGCATGTACTATTGTTCAGTTGAATGATCGTTATTTTAGGTGGGTTTGCACCTGAATCAGTCTTGAAAAATAGTGTGTTCCATTCGTGAACAGGTTTGCAGTTTATTTAATGCTCTTCAAGGAAAGGACATTAAGTTTAAGCTGGTTCTGGCAGCCTAAGATGTACAGAAGATTTATCCCCCTGGAGGCCTTGGTAACCTCAGTCTGTGTGAATTTTTCCTCAGAACTTAATGATACTCATCTTGGGCTTGTTACTAGTCTCAGTGGTAGAATGCTTGCCTAGCTTGCACAAGGCCTTAATTCTATGCACCCATAAAACAAAGCAAAACTCAAAATCTTATCAGCTAGCTGATTTATAACATAACATGTTTTAGTTTAGTTCTTTTTAAAATACTTTTGACATACTTGACAGATGTTTATTGAGCGCCTATGTTCCAGTAAAGAAATACATGAATTTAAAATAGAACTGGTTATTGGAAACTAGGTAGATTCCGATTGGGAAGGGAGATCAAAAGACATTGTCAACAAGAATAAGCTTTATAGGGTATGCAGTTGTTCTAAGAGGAATGTAAGAAAAGCATCTTTTTATTTTAGAAGACACAGCAAACTAGGAAACTGGTAAATCTCCATGTTGACATGTTCCTGCTATTTGGGAACCTTGATTGCGCTGACTTTTCTGACTTGTTAAATAGTGCCATTAGGAAACTTAATAACAATATAGAGGCCTGCTTGGATGCAGTGCTGATTTTCCAAGAGTGAATTGCAAGCATGACTATACTGCAGACATGAATGGTATTTTGTGGACTGCACTGATTTTCTGAAACTGGAGTGAAATTAGGAAAGAGTTGTGAAGTTCAAGGATGATAACTGCTTCATTAGTCTCTGTGATTGATGTTTCATTCTATTCTATTATGGAAGCTTGTGAGATGTAGGGAAAATTGTTACCTGGATGGAAAGGTCAGGGGTTTTGATCTCAGCCTGTCATGAAAATAGGCAGCAAAATTTATCCTTTCATTCTCCAGATAATTTCAGAACTTGTTTTTACTTTTTAATATCTTAGAAGTGGTTGAAGTAGTCAGTTGTTTACAGTTGTTTATAAGAACATTGCCTGTCACCAACAGCAGTAATACAGTGAATTGAGGATGTATCATACTGTACCAGCTACCATTATGTAAGAGCTCATGCATTTAGATTTTTAGCCTTGAATTTATTTATGACTAGGACCTCCTAGGACTCATTATCTTTTTGTTTTAAAACATATCCAAAATATGCCATTTTCCCAGAGTAGCTAATTAAAGACTTTTTTGATATGTTTATATAGTTATCAAGATGTTCTTTAAAACTGTCATCTTGCTGTGCTTATATGAACTGATTTTCTTTTAAAAGTTAGATTGCCAAATAAAAGTAAAGCAGTTAAGCTGGTGTTTTAAAATTTAGGGTTAATGAGAAATATTTGTAGTGTTTAGAAAGATTATGTCTGCATCTTGTACTCTGAACAACTACTATGAAGACAACAATATGCATTTTATTAACTATTGTGGCTGTCCTACTAATGCGTTTTGAAATTGTCTCATTGTTACTTATTAAAAGTAATAAAATTAAAAAATAAAAAAAGTGTTGGTTTGAGTTTTAGTGACATCTCAGACAAATCCAAAAATAAATGTTTTCTGGAAAAAAAGAATAATATAGAAGCCAGGGATTTAGCTTTGGGGCAGTGCTTTCCTGGCAAGTGTGAAGTCCTGAGTTCAATTCCTGATAACAAAAATATTTTAGTACAGTTCTCACCATCACCACTATCTGTTTTTGTTTAGACAGTCTCATTATGTTGCCCATGCTGCTCTTGAATTCCTGGGCTTTAATAAGTCCTCCTACCTATCATACAAGTACCTTGGACTACAGAATTTCTTTCTTATTGGTATACAAGAATACTATTTATTTTTATGTGCTGATTTTTATATCCTGTTGCATTGCTGAATGTATTTATTAGTTCTAAGAATCTTGCTGGAATTTTTGGGTTGCCTATATAAAATGAATTATGCCACCTGTAAATAATTTTAAGTTAGGCTCTTCTTTCTTATATATCTTCCTTTTATTTCTTTTTCTTATCTGATTGATCTGGCTAAAATATTGAATTCTGTATTAAAAGCAGCAATAATGGGCATTCTTTCTTGTTTCTGATTTCAGAGGAAAAACTTCAGTTTTTCCCCATTTAATACAATGTTGGCAATAAGTTTGTCCTAAATGACTCTTACCAAAATTCAAAATCTATTTTTTTCAAGATTTTTTTTTAAGTCATTAAATGGATGTTGAATTTTGTCAAAGGCCGTTTCTGTTATCTATTGAGATAATCATGTGACTTTTGTTCTTTTGTTTACATAATGTATTGCATTTATTGGTTTGTGTATGTTGAACCATCCTTGTATCCTTGTGATGAAATCTATTTGGTCATGATGTAGAATCTTATTTGTTTATTAGACAGGGTTTCAGTAAGTTTCTAAATTGCTTGTGCTAGGTTTAAGCTTGTGATCTTCCTGCCAGGGTAGTAGATTTACAGATATGCGCCACCATGCCCAGCAGATAAATTGTTGCAATAATGTTTAGCAGTATCTTGTTCAGGACTTTTGTGTCTGTGTTCATTAAAGAGATTTATCTGTTTTTTTCCCACGTTGGGTTTGTTTGGTTTTAGAATTAGTAATAGTGATTTTCAGGAATAAGCTTGAAAGTAAACCTTTCCTTTCAGTTTTATTAAAGAGTTTGAAGAGTATTGTTGTTGTATCCTTCCTAAGGTTCTCATCGAATTCAGCAGTGAATCCACTGGGTCCTTAGTTGGTAGGTTTTTATTACTTCCTCAATTTCTTTGCGTATTATTATATTATTCAAACAGAGCTTTTATATCTTTTTGGTTTAGTTTTGGTAATTCATACATGACTAGAAATCTGTCCATTTCTTATAGGTTCTCTAATTTGCTGAACCTTTTTTGTTTCATAGTAGTTGCAGATCTTTTAGACTTCTGTGGTATCCTTTATGATTTCAACTCCTCCCCTCCGCTCCCCTCCACTCCGCTCCCCCCCCTTGTCCTTCTCTTCCTCCCTCCCTCCTCTCTCTTCCTTCCCACCTTATTTTGAGATAGGATTTCATTACTTAGTTTACCACCACATCTAGCCTACCATTTTCATTTCTTTCTTTTGGTATGGTTGAATAAGGGTTTGTCTCTTTTTTATTCTTTTAAAGAACTAGCTCTTACAATCTTTGAGTCTTTGTATTTTTTGTCTTAATTTCATTAATTTCCATTCCAATCTTTATGATTTTTTTCCTTAAATATATTTGGTTTAGACTGTCTTATTTTTCTATGACCTAAAGTCGCATTATTAGGTTATTTGTTTGAGCTCACTGTTTTTCTAATTCAGTCATAAGCTTCTTTTAAGACTCCTTTGATTGTGTCTCATGGGTTTTGGCATATTGTATTTGCATTTTTATTGTTTGATTCAGGAATCATTTAATTTGTTCTCTACTTTGTGTTTATTTAAGAACCCTCTCTGGTCTATTTGGAGAAAGTTTTATGTGCTGCTGAGAAGAGTACATATTTTGTTGTTTGGTGGAACCCAGTTCATATTAATTAAGTTTATTCAAAGGTGTGTGGTTTCTTGATGATGTTTTTGTTTAGTTAATCTTTTTATAAAGTGGAGTATTGAGGTTTCTCTTGATGATTGTGTTGGTATTTATTGGATCTTTTATGTCCTGTAGTGCTTATTTTATGAAGTAGGGTACACTGGTATTTGGTATTTATGTATAGTTGTTATCTCTTCCTGTTGAATTGTTTCCTTAACTAATGTATAGTGACCTTCTTTCCTTCTTCTGGTCAGTTTTTCTGAAGTCAACTTTATATGAAAATAAAATTGCTGTCCTGTTTGTTGTTCAGTTCCTAGTGCATATAGTGTATTTTAATTGAGGAGCTAAAGCCATTTAAAGTGATCACAAGGTATTGGTTGATTCCCTAGGAAGATTTTCTTATTCCCATTGTTTTTATAGATGAGGAAACAGATATTTTAAAAAGTTATGTAAGCTAGTTGGTCACAGAGCGAGACAGCTCTTTGTTAGGACAGGAAAAATGAGAGGGGAAATAGCCACAATGTTTGGAGCAGGCTTTTAAGAGCTCTGTTTTGAACTTGTTAAGTCTGAAATACCTTCTGACTGGCTTCCACTTGGAGATAGTAAGTTGCAATTTCATAAATAAACTGGAATTTAGGGAAGTAGTTTGGGTTTGGGATAAAATATTATATATATTTTACCAGCCTGGATGAGATCAAGGAGAGTTTTAAGAGAACACCAAGGAATATGGGTAGTGTGGGGTCAGTATGAATAGGAATTTTCAGGGTTATCCAGAAGGAAGAGGGGCTTCCCGACATTTGATCTAAGGCCTTATTGAATAGGAAGTAAAAGTGCTTCCTAAGTTATGAGTTTGAAGACAAAAATGGATAAATCTCTTGGTTTCATTTTATTTGTTATATTTTGCTATTTTTATTTTTTTTGCAACAGTATCTCGCTATGTGGTTCAGGCTAGCCTTGAAGTCCTGGTAGCCCAGGCTGGTTTTCAATTTGCAGCAATCTTCCTATCTCAGCTTTCTCAGTACCGGAATTATAGATTTGTATCACTGTTCCAGCTTCTCTGAGGTCTTATTAGCAGTTTAGTTTTATATTAATCTTTAAAATAGCAGTCGTTTGAGATTTGAATAAATTTATTAAGACCTTCCGTAAGAGGTGCCCCAGGATGTCTGGCAGCCCTTCGCCAGAATCCAAGTCACACAGTACCCTCTACTTTTTATTGTCTTTTTGAGACATGGTGTCACTATGCAGTTCAGGCTGGCCTTGAGCTCATTTTTGTAGCCTAGGCTGGTCCCGAACTCATAGCAGTCCTCCTGCCTCAGCCTCCCAAGTGCTGGGATTACAGGCGTGTGCCACCACGCCTGGCTAGTACCCTTTACTTTGACAGCAGAACATTAGGAAATAATTATTCACAATAAATGTTTCCTAGGGAGCTAGGGAGATAGCTCAGTAGAATAAGTGTTTGCCTGGCAAGCGCAAGGGCCTGAGTTCAATCCCTAGATCCGCAAAAAAGCAAAAACAAAACAAAAAAACAATAAATGTTTCCTAGCTCTCAGATGGCCTTCTTCTGCTTAGCAGCTATGCCTTTAATAGCTCAGTCAGTTCTATCTTACAATTTTCAAGCAGAACTATCAGAAAAAACACATCTGACCTAAGTTGTATGTGCTCTATTGCACCAAGGGTTAATATGATGCAATAAGGAACATTTAATATCTAAATTTTAACAGCTAGAATATAAGGTTATGCTTACACTCTTTTCATTTGGTAAGAACAGTGGCACTTTTTCAGGTTTCAAGCAAGAATAGAGAAGATAGCCACTGTTACATAGAAGTTCTTGTGAGTGTAGCAAACACTCATGTGGCATAGGGGAGTGTGGCAGTGTCTGTGCCACACGGTAGGCTCAGCAGTGTTTCCTCAAAGATGTATATTGTGATTCACTTAGACATTTTGCTCTGATTTGCTGTGATCCGAGAGAAGTAACTGTTGGCAAGAAAATAAATACTTTATATTTTTAATTGAGAGTGAGTTCTCAGTCTCAAAGTAGTGTTTTATTAAGATAGCACCGTAACTTTATTCAACGTTTTTAATGAGGTTTTTGGATTATTATTAATTTATATTTATTTATTTATTTACTTATTTATTTTGTATTTTTAGGGCAAGGATCTACAGGATGTTCAGGATCTCACTACTAGATCGAACTCATAGTGATCCACCTATTTACAGCTTCCCAAAGAGCTAGGATTACAGGCAGGTGCCACCACACCCATTCTCAATTGCTATGGTGTACTCCAAGGGTGGGACCTACATGACAGTTTTTTGATTTTTGAAAGGTTTATGATGCACATGTCACAGAACATGAAAGGCCCCCATAAGGGTGGGGCATCATCCTGTAATGAAACATAGCATTTCACCTAACTGTACAGTGTGGTTTAAATATAGGCTTAATAGAGCCTTGTGTGTAGATTTAGGACAGATTTTGTTGCTAGTTAGGCTTTATCATCAGTATTCAAGGATTTTTCTGTCTGTAGTTTGTGAATAATGGACAGTGAACTTACATTGCAAGCATAAAGCTCTATTTTTTTTTCCTCTGTGGACTTAATGTTTATTAAAGTCATGGGTGCACACACACACACACACACACACACACACACACACACACACGGTATTTAGTGCAGGGTCTACAGCGTCTTGCTATGTAGATTGGACTTGTAGTGATCTGCCTGTGTTAAGCCTCGAAAGAGCTGGGATTAAAGGCATGTACCACCATCACTAGTCTCAATTGTGGTCTCAGTGTCCTGGAGGCAAAGTTGGCACAGCAGGCCCAGAAATGGAACCGTGGGCCCTATGTCTGCCTAAGCACACACTTTAATCTGCTGAGCAATCTGGCCAGCCCTTGTGGGATATATTTTAGAACGTGAGAGAAAAATGAATGAATTTGTGACTTGCTGTGTTCTAAATTCTGTGATGTAAAAAAGTATATAGCTATTATCTAAGAATACCAATTTAGGTATATTTATTCATTAGTAATAACAGCAGTGTAGATTGTTTAACTTTTAAAAAAATAATTTAGAAAATCTTTTTATTTGTTTATTTTGTACACAGTCTTGCTATATGTAGCTGAAACTTATAGTGATCCTCCTTTCTCAGCCTCCCCAGCACTGCAATTACAGGAGTGCACCACCATTCAGTGGCCCAGTGCTCACAGGGTTCCAGGGCTGGCATGGCATGTGGTACTAGGATCAAACCCAGGTCCTTGTTCTTGCCAGGTTCCTTATTTTCGAAAAAGCTCAGATGAGCTTTTTTGCTTAGCTTCTTTAATGAAGTCTGAAGTATAATGAATTACTTTCTAATATTTTGTGTTTACTTGGATTTGATACCGTTATGTTTAATTACATGCAGCGTAATTATTATTTACGTTCATGTTTCTCTAGACCAAAATGTTTTCTCAGCTGGGGGACAATATAATTTCATTTTTGTCCCTGGTGACTGGAATAGTAGACACTTGTATGATATGTGTCTGCAGAAAAAGCAAGAGTATGAGAAAAATGTTGGTACATTGGTCTTGCTTGGTATTTAAACATAATGGTGCCTCCCATTTTGTTCAGAAGTGTCCAGAAATATCACACTGGTCTCTTACATTAAACTAGCTTTCATGAGCAAACAGTTACAGGAGGGTTGGGCATGGTGGTTCATGTATGTCATCCCAGCACTCGGAAGGCTGAGACAGAGGATCATTGGGACTGCGAGACTAGCCTGGGCTATAAGGTGAGCTCAAGGCCAGCCTGAATTGCATAGTGAGATCCTGTCTGCAAAAGACATCGCCCCCCACACCCAAGAAAAGAAACAGTTATGGGAATTCATCTGAGAATGAATACTCCGAGAATGGGAAAAGTATTTGTATTTATGTCTCTTATTAGTTTGGGGCAATAGTCAGTGTCCTTTGTACCTACTCATCTCATCTTTCACTTCCTTAAGAAATGGAGGACAAAGAAATGATTTCAGTGGCCTGTGAAGTTATGAGGACTGTCTTTCAAAATTTGAATTGCCTAATAGTTGAATGGGAAAACAAACTTCATAATAATGTGGATATCTTCTACAAGCCCATGATACAGTCTTCCTCCCTTTTTTTCTCCTTTTTCATTGATTGTGCTTCTCTAGGTAGAAAGGAGGGGGGAAAACTGAAGTCCAACAGACTTGCCACTCCTTACTAGTTTCATTTTGGTGAAATTAACCTTAAATCTCTAAGCCAGATTTTCACCTCACAGGCTCCCAGTAAGAATGAAATGAGATCCTTTAGATAATATGGTATAGGGCAAGCCACTCAGCCTGGACATATGGTAATTTCTTTCTTATTATTGATAATCCTTTGTTAGCCATGAGCCATGTAGATCATTAACTCTGGCATTTATTTGAGAAGTTGAGATGTTACTAGAGCAAGGGTTGATATATTAATTAGAGCAATATCCTTTTCACATAAGCCAGTCAAATAACGAATGCCATTAATCTTGTGAAGTTAAAGGAATGAGACTATGTCAAAAATGGAATGAATACTTTGCAAATAGGAAAAGAGAGAATGGAGGTTCAAAGATGAAGGTCATAGCCACTTTAACCACTGGTGGGTTATAAGAAACATTTGCTTAATAGTTTGTTAAATCTGGGATAAATTCAATCCATCTTGTTCAGCTCCTGGTTCAAGATCAATTGGCCATTAAAATGTAGAACTCATACTCAAACCCAGTCTTGTGACTTCAGACCTGAGTTAATTTTCAGTGCTCTGTACTGCTACCTTCCTCTTACTTAGAAAACCATCATTACCCTTTACACATTCCGGGATAATGTGTCGATGATAAAATACTACTATGTTTTGTAAATTCTGTGTAACCTTATATCTAGTCCCTACTTCATTATATCTACTATTATCGTACTGTTGTGAGGATTATAATGAAATGACAAGAGTAAAAATACACAGCAATTAATGTTATATCTTATTGGTTGTTAGCATCAAGGTATGATTGCACATCCTTTTGAGTTGAAGTGATTGCTTGTTTTCAAGGTCATGGATAATTATAATGAGATGAAACTTACAAAAAGTGAATACAAATGGGCCATTAGAATTTTAGAATGGAGAAGACATTCACATTATACTCAGGAATGGGGTGATAAGTTAGTTCAGAGAGATTGCAGGTGTGCTTGGAGCTGAACTTGAATGTTTTCTGTGGACACAAGTGAGCAAGGAAAGCCATTCTAAACATTAAGATACAACCTGGGAAATACCTGAAACAAGAGTAATATGGCAACTACAAATCAGCAAAGGTTTATCTATATCTGACTTTTACAATTACTGATATATTTTTACCAGTGCTATTTAGATAGACACTTGGTAACCGTCTTCAAAGAGTTCCAGTTGTAATGACTATACCTAGGCATTGAATGGGCCTCAGTAAGGTTTTAGAAAAGTCAGTGAAATAGTTGGATTTGTAAAGGAGGAAACTGTTGCAGCATTATACCAAAGTATCAAACATTAATCCCAAAGTCTTAGATGTGGGGAGTGGGTCTTTCAGTGACCGTTGAGTCAGTTTAATGGGAAAGAGAAGACTAATGAAACATTAGCCTTCTCAGTCACAGTGATCTCAAATCTCCAAATACCGATCTTTGCAGCATATGAAGTCAATTATTTATTTTCTTGATGTAGTATGTACCTATTGGCTTTCGTATCAGGACCTATGATGCGAGTTCATGATAGGTAAAAAATTTTAAGACCATTGCACTTGGCTGTCATCACATGTCAACACCTCGGCTATCATCTAGTTTGGAGCCCTTTTTGTTAGATTGATCTATAGAGGATAATTATAGGTGACAATTCTGGTAAAAATAAGAAACATTGTAGCAGAAAGAATGTGGTTTTGGAGTCAGTAAAACTGAGCTACAAATACTGGCTTTGAGATTGGTACATGGGACACCTAAGAAAAGCCCACTTTGGCCCTGAAGGAGCTGTGAGCAATGTATACTAATATACATATTCTTAAATAATAATTATGCACATGAAATCATATACACATTACATATAAGTATATATTATGTTAGGATATGCATGTCTATCATTTCTCAAATAATATCTTGATTATAAATATTAGAATTGGCTAGCTGAAATATGTACCCCAGGCACTTAAAATTTACATCTCTAGCTCCCAGATCACTACTGGGTTCAACAAAATATCTTACATTTTGTTTAGTTTGCAATTGTGAAGGTTTAAGACCATAATGACAACATTGGCTGGGCTTCTGGTGAGGGCCTTGTGATCATGTACAAGCAGAAAGTTGGAGCAGACCTGTATGGATGAGCACACACGTAAGAGACTTAGATGATGTGCCAGATTCCTAACAGTATATGTTCCTTTTGGTGGGAGTTGTTAGCTTAGTAGATAGTACCAACTCACTCCCACAAGAAAGGATGAGTCCCTCTTTAACTATTAGTCACAGCACTGAACTGTTATGTTGAGTTTGGATGCAAACAAGACATACTCAAATCAGTTGGTTTATGAATTAGAAGACTAGCCGGGTGTGGTGGCTCACGCCTGTAATCCCAGCACTCGGAAGGCTGAGGCAGGAGGATCGGTGAGAGTTCGAGACCAGCCTGGGCTACAAAAGTGAGCTCAAGGCCAGCCTCAACTGCATAGTGAGACCCTGTCTCAAAAAGACAAAAAAAAAAAAAAAAAAAAAAAAAAAAAAAAAAAAAAAAGAATTAGAAGACTAAACTTGTAATTTCAGTATTCAAGCCTTAATAGAAAGGCTACTTATACTTACTATTTAGAATTTAACCAAAGGATGACCTACAGTCTTTCATGGTGGAAAACGAAAAGACTACCGTAGCTCTTTTTTATATTATTTTATTTTTTTAAAGTCTTTTATTTGATATAAGGTCTTGTCATGCGGTTTGGACTCATACTGATCCTCCAGTCTGCGCCTCCCCAGTGCTGGGATTATAGGTATATGCTGCTATTCCTGGTTTTGGCAGCTGGCAGCAATGCACAGCATACATTACCAGGGATTGAACCTGGATCCTTGAGCTTGTCAGGCAAGCACTTAGACTGCTGACCTATCTCCCCAGCCCCTGTAGCCCTTTTTTAAAAGAAAAATTTGAAAATCGTGTAAGAATTATCTTACATTTTGTTTGCTTCTCTCATCTAAAAGTGGTGTGTGGAAATAAATGTAAAAAACGAGTAAAAATCAAAATGGGAAAATGTAAAAGCAGAGAATAAAGATTAGGGACAAAATAAACCTATGTGCAATACATTTGGGATAATGTGTTGGGAATGTATAGCTGAAACAGAAAAGGAGCCATAGTGCTTTTGAGACATCATAAAGGGGACACTGACACTGGAACAGCAGAATCATTATGAATGAGATGGGTATTTTTATAGGTCTGTCACTTAAATCTT
>PVJA010011256.1:43464-55253 GCA_004027025.1 Myocastor coypus
AAAAAAAAAAAAAAAAAAAAAAAAAAAAAAAAAATCCCAAAGAAAGTCCCTTTGTTTTATTTATTTATTTATTTGTTTATTTTTATTTTTTGTATTTTTGAGACAAGGTCTCACTGTGCAGTTCAGGCTGGCCTTGAGCTCACTTTTGTAGCCCAGGTTGGTCTCGAACTCGCACTGATCCTCCTGCCTCAGCCTCCCAAGTGCTGGGATTACAGGTGTGCACCACCACGCCCAGCTAAGAAAGTCCCTTTGGATAAAGTATACATCAACACTTTGAAACAACTGCTGATCCAGAATATCTATATTTTTATAGAACTGAAGTATTGTTACCTCCTATCTGTCACAGATGTAGCGTGAAGGTTCACTAAATTCCAGGTGCAAGATACTGTAATACATATCCTTATTTCAAGAAATTTGTTCTGGAAAGTAGTTGACCAGTGAGGGGGGGAGGGGAAGAGAGAGAGAGATTGGGAGATTGGTTTAAAGAGGAAATCATATAAAGTAATACATAAGCACCTTAAATATCTTATTCTAACTTAAACCATAATTTCTGAATAGCAATTTGATAAATGTTTTTATATATATTGACTAAATTCATGACTTTCCCCCATTTTCTAAGGTACTATCTGCTTTAAAATTGTGTTACCAATATTTTCTTCAAGAAGGATTCTGCTGCAAGTTTAGGTTGTGTTTTTTGTATATGTGTGCACACATACAGCATGTTGTTTCTTTAACAGCTTTACTGAAAATTAATTCACATGCTATTGAATTCATATACCTATTTTGTTTGTCTGCATTTTAATAGTTAAAATCATTTATTGTGAACAAGACTAAAGTCACATGGAAATGAAAGCTAGTAATATACACTGTGCCTCTAGTTTATTATCATTAATGTTTTATAATTTTATCACCATCTCTTACTTCAGTTGAAATCTTTTTAATGATCTTCATTGAGTCTTTGCAAATTCAGCTTAGCCATTATAGGTAAATTCATATTCAAGAGTGTCTGTCTAAACCATTTAAACTCAGTACCTGAATAAGTGAATTCTACCTCATGTTCCCTTTTTAGATTTATAGCAGCATTATAGAGAGAAGTCTGCTTTAACAGATTCAAGTGTTATCACATTTTTCTGTTTTCTATTATAGCAGACTGGCAGATTTCCTATAATTTATACAGCATGTAACTTGGTGATTTCTGTGTTTAACCAGCAGATAGTCTTGAAATTGTGTCTATATAGACAACTGGTAGTAAAATTGATCTTATCTGTAATATTGCTTAAAGAAAAACAATGTACTTACTTTCTAATGGCTGAAACAAAGCCCTCATTGCAGGTACAGTTATCCTGCACAAATATAATTATTGTTTGACAGTCATCTGAAAAGTAAAATGTTCTAGCTTTAAAAATAATGTTAAGCCATTCAAGAAAAATCAGTTATGGTCTATTAGTATCATAATTGAAATCTCAAAACTATATGACACAGTCTGGATTAGATCATAGGTTTTTCTTGAGTTCTGTGGAAGCTCTCTGATGATAACAGAGGTAGCATTTCCCACCATGCAGTGCCTGCCATTATGGGCAGCTTGCTTGATTTTTAGTTATCTCTGATGCCTTGTCTGAATTTTAAAGATGAATATCCTAGCTCAAGATGATGTGGCCGAACACCAGTACTTAGCCGTGGACTGGCGTGTCCTTGGGCTAGGGAGCAGGACATCAGGCTTCTGATAGGGAACTTCCCTTTTGGTAACAAGGGAAGAGCTGTGACCACCTGGAGCAGAAGCCACAGCAGGTTTAAAAATGGGTGATGTTGAGAAAGGCAAGAGAATTTTTGTACAGAAATGTGCGCAGTGCCACACTGTTGAGAAGGGAGGCAAGCACAAGACTGGGCCAAATCTCCGTGGACTCTTTGGGCGGAAGACAGGTCAGGCTGCTGGACTCTCTCACACAGTTGCCAACAAAAACAAAGGTATCACCTGGGAAGAGGATACATTGATGGAGGATTTGGAGAATCCCAAGAAGTACATCCCTGGAACAAAAATGATCTTTGCTGGCATCAAGAAGAAGGGAGAAAGGGCAGACTTAATAGCTTACCTCAAAAAGGCTACTAATGAGTGACAGTCACTGCCTTATTTATTACAGAACAGAAATGTCTTGTGGCTTTTGTATGTGTACCATAACTTAATAGATCTCATACGCCAGAATTCAGATCATGAGTGGCTGACAGAATATTTTTGTTGGACAGTCCTGTTTAAAAAAAAAAAAAATGGCTTGTAGTTAAAAATGGTTATCTTTTTTTCAAGTTTTCATAGTAATTCCAGTTCAGTAAATACTATCACTGATTTCCCTTCTAAATATATGGTTGAACTTGATTAGTAATGTTCAACTTTTCACAAAGATTGAGGATATCATTTCAAAACTATTGAAGGTTGGTTTTATATTTAAATTTCTATAACTGGTTATGTGAATATGTTTAAATACTGGGAGAATGTTTCACTGTCTCAAAACTAAGCAAGACTCCCCTGTTTCAGTTTGTGTTTATTAGCCTGTTAAAGGGAGTGGTTGAAGACAAGAAAGCTGTATCTATATTTTTAGTCTTGATTATGACAATTTAATTAGAATTCACGGTATCTAAAAAGTGCTGCCTTTTACTTACTGAATGGCATTTTAGTGTGGTGTATGTATAATAGTAAATAAAGAATATTTAACATTTCTCAAAAAAAGACGATGTGACTTACTGAATCATAGTTCCAAATAGATGTAGCAACCAAAATAAACAGGAGATTGATTATTTTACCAAATATAGTGTTTTTGGCTAAAAATATCTTTATAGACAAAAGATTTAATTTTCTCATTATACCCTACAAACAAAAAGCAACTTTCTCCTGAGAGGAAAAAAAGTCAGACCATAGGAAGTGTGGTCCATAAAATGACAATTACAGTGCTGTACTGTTTTACTGTGTAGTTCAGACTTAACCAGAACTTAATATGAAGCCTTGGCTGGTTTGGACCTGGTGGTGATCCTCTTGCCTCTGCCTTCTGAATACTAGGTTTACAGCCCTGTACCACCATGTCTTGCTAGAATTAACTTGTAAAGATGCATGTTACATAAGGAAGAAATATGGAAGAGGAAAAAAAAAAAAATGAGTCAGAAATGGCTGTTACTTAGGTACATCTCCTAAATATTTTGTCAAGGAATTTTCACCAATCGGAAAATGTGATTCAGGAGAAATGAGTTAGGCAGTAATGTTTGAAAAACATAAAATCTACGATACTGAAGAATTGTGCTTCTAAGAAATCCAGACAAATATATGTGACTTTGAGTGTCCTTGCAGAGAAAATGGAAAATTTAATTCAGAATTCTGGATGACTCAAAAAGAGAGTCTTCTTATAGAAGTGACTGATATGATAGAAGGGATATAGAAAAGAAATATATTAAAAATTGGCTTAGAGTAAACTTCTGCCTAAACTGCAACTATATGAAAGAGAAAAGGACACTTATAAGTGTAATTACAGTGAGCAGTCTATCATAATCTTTCCAGTGAGAAAATAAACATTTCTTATGAATATGAAAAAGATTTCATTGATTCTTTATTTTTCATTCAAGGACTGGTCATGCACATTAGTACAAAACCTTACAAATTGAGTGGGTGTCTTAAATTCCTTAACCAGGGCTTGTACTTTACTGTTCATCAGATAGTCCATTCTGGGAAGAAACAGTTTGTGTGTGATATATGTGGCAAAAACTTCAATCAGAAATCAAACCTTAGAATACACCATAGAATGGATACTGGAGAGAATCCTTATCAATGTAATGAGTGTAGCAGTTTTTCCAGTATAATTCATCCCTATCAAAGCATCAGAAAATCCATATTGGAGAGAAACTTTACAAATGTAATGAATATGATAAAATGTTCAGCTTTAATTCTTATCTAGCAAAACAACTAATTCATGCTGGAGAGAAACCATTCAAATCTAATGAATGTGGCAAAGTTTTCTGTTTCAATTCCCATCTTGTATGTCATCATAGGATTCATACTGAAGAGAAACCTTACAGATCTAATGAATGTGGAAAGGTCTTCAGAAGCAAATCGTACCTTGCATATTATTAGAGAAGGTGTACCAGAGAAAAACCTTATAAATGTAATGCATGGGGTAAGGTGTTCAGTCTAAACTCATCTCTGGTGCATCATTGGAAAATTTATACTATAGAGGGACCTTACAAATGTAATGAATGTGTGATGATCTTCAGTGTCAAGTCATACATAACAAAGCGTTGAAAAATCTATACTGCCGAGAAACCTTCAGATGTAATGAATGTGGCAAATTTTTTTTGTAAGTTATCCCTATTATAGCATCAAAAAATCTGTAGTGCAGATAAACCTTAAAATGTATTGAATATGGAAATGTATTGCATTACATTTCACTTTTCCTAACATCATCCCATTCATAATAGAACTTTTTGTAATTTTCATGAATAGGTATGGTGTTTAATCACAATTACTATCTTACACAGGATCTGGTTATTTATTTATTTAGAATTTTATTTCTTCCTTGGTTCAGAACTTTTGTTTGTTTGTTTATTTTTATGGCCAGCTCAGCCTGCCCTGAGAGCAGGGCTGGCGCAGCATGTGGTGCTGGGGATCGAACCGTGGTGCCTGAAGCCGCTTAAGCTTTCCTAAGCAGGCGCTTTAGACCACTGAAGCATCCTGCCAGGCCCAGGATTTGATAATTTAAACTAGAGAGGAAGCTTACATATGTATTAATGTGCCCAAGTATTCAGTCTATATATTCTCAAATATCACTGGAGAATTCATAACAGAGACTTTACTAATATAAGGAATGTAGCAAGATGTTCAGTCACAAGTCATAACTAGCCAATTATAGAGTTCTTACTGCAGTCCATTACAAATATAATGAATATGGTAAAGTGTTCAGTTATAATATAAACTTTGCTGAACATCTGGTAATTCACACTGGAGACAAATCCTCCAAATATAGTAAATATATGCTACTCACTAGCATATCATCAGAATTTATGCTTCAGAGACACTGAACAACTGTAATTAGTATGGCAAAGTGTTCAGTCTAATCTCATCCCTAATTCATACTTGAGGGAAACCTTACAATGCAATGCAAGCATTAAGATTGTTACTCAAATTTGGGACTTTGTGCAACAGAGCACTCACAGGAAGAAAATCCATACAAATTCATTGAGTTTAGCAATGAATGATTGCTGTGGTGACTATGTTTAAGCCTAGACTTGTTATCCATATTGGAAAAAATAGGTCAAGGTTATATGTGACAATTTGGAATTCATTGGAGTTTTCATTGTGGAGAGTAAGTTTATCAGTGAATCAGAAGTCTTAAGTTAGTGTCTGAGTTGTATGAAACACTGGATAATTATACCTGAAAAGGTAATCCTTATGTGTGAAAAGGGAAGCAGGCTTTCACTTATCATGTATGGCCTACTATCAGCTAATTCATAGTGGAGGGAAACCTTATCAATGTGTTTGGTGTAACTATGCCTTAAAGTGAAAATCAGAGATAAGTATTCATAAAAATTCCAACTGGAAAGAAATCTGACATTAATTAAGAAGGGCAAATTTTATAGTGTGCACTCAATTCTCACATACATCACAAATTATATCCTCACAAAAAACCATAGAAGAATGTAACTAGCTTAACATCCTATCTTTTGTACTTACACTTCAATACACATCAGTGAGAGAAACCATACAAATGTGAGTGTGCACAGTCTCACCTTGCATTAAACTGGAGAATTTGTACATATGTGATAACATGTGCAATGAGAGTAGTAGAACTTTGGTGATGAAGTCAAGCAATAACAGCGCAGTACATGCTAAAGAACAATAGATAAAAAAAGCACAATCCATTGTCAGCGAACTCTAACAATCTTCAACATTCATCAACGATCAAATTTTTACCTTTCAGTAAACCATACAAGGGTAATGGACATGGTAAAGCTTCTATCTAAGCATCACAACTGTGTAATAGAATAGTTGAATTAGAAGGCGACTTTACAAATGGAATTACTCTTTTTTTTCAAATGTTTATTTTGTTATAAAGTGAATGAAACCAGAGAAATACAGTGAACTTGGAAATTTCACTTTGGCCAGGGATGGTGGAACATACTTTTAATCCCAGCAGGTGGGAAGATAAGCCAAGACAAGAGCCATAAGATGGAGGCCATCCTGGGCTACACAGTTAATGACAGACTGAAATGAATCTGTCTCAAATACCAAAAAGTTCATTCTTGAAGGATTTGATCTCAGGGACCACGAAGAATTCCTACTGCAAAGAACTCTTTAACAAATTAAATATGGTAAATTATTTAACCATTTCTCACAATGTACTCCATAGCATAGAATTTATATGAAGACTAAGTCTTTATCCACTTCTCTCTTGGATACTGCTAAGTATTTACTAATTAAAATACATTAACATTCATGATACATGTTAAACATGGCAAGGACATTTGTAAGTGGCCAAATTTCAGGTTTTAGATTTCTATTCATGTAGATATTGGAGGTGTAACTTTTGTGGCTTATATCTTGATGTAACCCAAAGCTTCATGTCACATGTGCAGCTGTTTGGAGTTGGTTTGATACAGAGTGTGTGATTCTGGGGTTGATTCATAGCATGATGATAGGATAAAGGATGCCTCACTGTGGGTGTGATTACTACCCACTCTAGCTTGGATAGAATATAAGAATATAAAATAGCATGGATACAGTTTAATTATACAGATTCCCTATTAGTACAGTGGGAGATGAGTAGGGAGTGAGAAGTTGCTCTTTATTTTTTATGTATATGAAATTTCAAATACCATAATAGCTATAAAGGAGGCTTATGAAGTAGAGCAACATACTTAAAATATAAAAATGGAGTAAGTTAGTCCTCATGTAAAGTCACTAGCTTTTCTTCTCTCCTTTTCTTAACTGTATATACAGTACATTATGCCTCCCAGAGAGAGGATGAGGAGCTGTGACTTAATCCAAATAATTATTACCAACAGTTTATAATCAGTTATAGCTTATGAGGGTTCACTTACTGAATTTAAATATACAGAGGCAAACTTCCTATTTGTGAAAGTATTTAAGAGTACTTTTCTCTGGCGTGCTTTTCCTTGATATCAAATTAAAATAGAACTAGCATACTGAACTAAAGGGGCTTTCCATTTTTCATGCCTCATATGATGTACATGAAAATTTTTCTTTTTTTTTTTTTATGGACAGCTCAGCCTGTCCTGGGGGTGGGGCTAGCACAGCATGTGGTGCCAGGGATCAAACTGCAGTTCTTGTGGTTGCCTAAACTTTCCTGAGCAGGTGCTTTAGACCACTGAACCATCTCATTGGCCCCAGATGAAATTTTTTTATATTAGGAGAATGAATTAGCAATAGATATGAGCTATTTTGGTATATGTTGCCTCCTTGCTTTCAGAATGATACACTAATATATACTGCAGTGTTTGAGAATGGCATTTTATTGTCTTGGAGAGGGTTGGCTATTACATTTTACAGTGACTTGTTATAGTTATTAGCATTAGTTTTCTTATGAAGAGACTCCTAGTGCTATCTGTTGTTTTGGTAAAATGGCCTCCCAGTCTTGTGTGTTTAGAGATGGAACTTTTGGAGGGTGACTAGATCATGAAGGTGCTAAATAAGCTAGTAGGAAGTGGGGCCAGCTGGAAGAGTTGAGTCTCTAGGGGCATTCTTTTTCTCTGGCTCCTTCTGCTCTCTGTTCTTCTGGCCACTGAGCAGTTTCCTCTGCCATGCATTCCCCTCATGATGTTTCTGCCTTGGGAGCCAGCCAACTATGGACTGTAACCACTAAAACTGTGAGCCAAATTACCCACCCCTGCCCTGGAATTGAGCTGAGGACCTTGCACTTGCCAGGCAGGTGCTATGCCAGTGAACTCTATCCCAGGGCAATTTTTTCTTTAAATTGTATATGTCAGGTATTCTTGTCCCAGTGATGGAAAGCTGACTAATACATGTATAGTAGATAGGCATGCTCTTATCCGAAGTGTGAGGTAGTTTCATAAGAGCTGGCCTTTTCTGTTTTGTTCATTTGTATATCCTAAGGAATAGTACCTTGATGTGAGAGATAGTTGGTAACTCTGAATGAACACAGTAATAGAGTATCTGCCCACTTGTAGATAATCCAAATAAGAATTTGAATCTCATGTAAGCACAGAGGCAAAAAATTGCTGCTATTTTCAGAGATTCCAGGAAGTATCTCTGATCCATCTATAGAATTTAAAGTAGGTAAGCAGGACAGGGTGGCATCAGCCAACTTACGCACTTTGCAGGGCCCAGAACTCCAGGCCTGACCACAAAGATTAGGGTTGGAAATGAGCATAGATAGCCAAGGAGTGAGTGTGTTGAGATTGGATGCCAGGTTAGCACCCCCTCCATCCTACACTGGAGCAAAGCTCATTTGTTTATATTTCTTTCCTCAATAGGGGAATATTTCCTTTTTTCCCACTATTTTCTTCTCTTAATCTTTTGTTACATTTGATAGAAAAAATAATTTCAGTTAACAGTAATAACGCCTCTTTTAATAGCAAGTCATATAAATCCACCTTTAACCAAAAGTGAGAAAATTCATTACCTGTCGTGATATGTCCCACTTTAGTCTGACTGGGGCTTAGTGAGGGCCAGAGTTTAGGCTGTGTCTTCAGGTCTCTGCTCTCTAGTATCACATAATTCACTTGTCTTCCCCTTCCACAGTGGGTGCATGACCTTCATAGCTTAAAAAATCAGGGGAAAGAGTAGAACCTCTGTCTCCCAAAGCTGACTTGGATGGTTCCAAAAATAATCCTGCTCACCCTGGAACAAACAGTGTTGGAAGTGAGGAAGACTTACCTGGCCTGCTTCAGACACTGTACTCTCTGTGGCCACTCTGTAAAACACAATGGTGGGGTTTCTGGCAGGAAAACTTGAAATGAACTAGGGGCTACTGCTCCCTTGTGAACACCAAGAGTGCTGGACATAAGGAAACAGTGTCTAGCTCAGGGCTAAATATAATTTATGTTTCCTAGAGTTGAATCTCTTGTTCCTTGATTTTCTCCTCATGTCAAAGTTTAGAAAATTGTAATTTTTCGATAGTGCTCTACTGCTCTAATTTTATTTTACACTGGGTTTCTGTGGTTTGATATTCTTACGTCTTGCTTAACCTTCCTGGGGCTGGTTTGAAAGATGATGTCAAGTGAAGTATGGAATAGTCTAGTGTTAAGGGACTGAAATTGCCTGATTTCATATGTGGCTTTATCATTCAGCACCTGTGAGATCTTAGACAATGTATAAAGTATTTTTGTCTTGATTTCATATCACTAAAAGTAGGGAAAATAGTAGTTTCTGCCACTGGAATAAATCTCAAAATTAAATGAGAAAGTGCTTACAGTAAATGCAACTATGATCCTACGTTCATTGTGTGGTATTCCAAAAGCCAGTGATTGGAAATCTAGTTGTTGGGGCAAGGAAAACAGGTTAGGAAAGTTAGTAAGCCAAAGAACATGGAAATTATTGCTAACAAAGAGATTGGAGCCGCAAGGCTTATCTAGGGAAATATGAGGTAAGTGAGTACCAGGGCAGTTATAAATTTTGGGGCTACCCTTCTGCTACATCAGCTGCTATTACAAATGCTAGTAAAGGTATAAGATAAAAAGAAACCTTTTGCAATATTTGTGGAAATGTAAATTAGTACAACCACTATGAAAAACAGTATGAAGATTCTTTAAAAAACTAAAATTAGAAATTCCATTTGACCCAGTTATTCCTTTTCCCAGAAGAAGTAAAGACATTACATTACATTGGAGTGATATATACATCCCTATGTTTATGATAGCACAACTCATAATAGCTAGTCTGTGCGGACAGGAGAGCACTTGTACTTGTCCACTAGGATTTTGAAATCTGTTTCCTCATGATAAGGCCAGGGGAAGTTTCTAATTAGAGTGACATGCATTGTTGTAAATGCCTACTTCTCCTTGTTTACTTTAAAAATGAGTCTTTTACTGTGAATGGACATTAGTTATAGGCATCGATAAGTTAGTCAACCCATAATTTGCTTCCACTTCTCCCAGAAAACATAGCAGCTTCGTTTATGAAATGTGATTTTGGGGTTTCTACATAAAATTTAGGTAGAAAAACAGTTTGTATATGTGCTGCCAAAGCAAGTACAGTAGAAAGACAATTTGTAAAACAAATCAATTCAACTCCCTACAAGTAAAGAACTTCCAATATAGACTCAAAACCAATTTCTATTAGTAGACATCTGTTTTTATAAAACCTATGTCTGGAGGTCAGGGAAATAGTTCAGTGGTCTAAGTGTATGCCTGGCAAGTGCAAGGACCCTGGTTCCATTCCTGGTACCACATGCCGTGCCAGCCCCACCCCAGGCCTGTCCTACAGAACTGCCACTGAAATCCAGCATGGTGATGCACAACTGTAATCCCGGCACTAGGGAGGCTGAAAGAGGAGGATTGTTATGAATCTGAGCTGCATAGTGAGACCCTGTACCAAATTTTTTTTTAAAAAAATGATAAAACCCTATATGACTATTTGCATCATGTAAGTAGTGATGTGTTCTCGTCTTTGCCAATCTCAGAGTGGCAAGCTAGTGTTAGACAGAGGCTTGGGTTACTTTTATCTTTCTATTGTGTTTTCTCAATAGTAAGCACCACAGATTTGTGTGTTTATACTCAATTGCTGTTCATTTAAAGATGTGTAACTTTGCTAGTACTTTCATAAGGATTAGTGTTCATTTAGAATATAGATGCTTTCTTTCCCCTTGTTTTGCAGTTATAGATTAATCCCTAACTTTTTGGGAATATGAAAAACTATGAGTTTGTGTTAGAATTTTATAAGTAACAGGAGAAAAGGCAAAGGACAAAAATGTTCCATGCTACTTGATGAATTGTAGGCTCCCCCGTGTGGCTTTCATCTCAGTTGGCTTTTGCTATGTAAGTAACATGACTCATAGAAGGAAGCACTGCTTTTCATTCTCTGTTGAGCTCCTTTTGAAGATTTTACATGACATTAGCAGTTTGCACTGTGAATTCTTTAATATACTGCCTTGAAAACTTAAATGTACTTAAGTACCTGTTCATGTATAGGTTCTAGCTCACTGGATCTGAATGGACCTTGTCTAGTGCTCTGTATGTTAGCTTGTCAGCGATACCTGACTATCTTAGTCACTTTCCTAGGTGCTGTGACAAAATAATAACACAAATTAATGGAAGAGAAATTTATTTTGACTCATAGTTTGTAGAGGTTTAAGTCCACTGAGTCCAAGACAGAGCAGCATTATAGAGGGACATGGATAGGAATAACTGGTCATGTCATAATAGCTGAGGAGCAGAGAGCAAAGGGTGGAAGTAGACAGGGAGGTCATAAGCCTCATGCCCCCAGTAACCCACCTCTTATGAGACCCCATCTCCAAAACACCAAGTCAACTACTGCCCTCTTTCCTTTTTTTAAAAAATTTAATATTTTTATTGTTTAAATTTAACAATGGTTATATTACATATTTTCATCATCAGATCAGTTTAGGTTAATACATATAGGTGTATAAGATTGATCAAACAATTAAACATTAACCCTTTTAAATCAACATTACTTTTTTTTTCTTTTCCCCTTTCTTTTTTTTGAAAGTTGACATATTGCGTATTGTCCTCACAATCGTTCTACAGAGTACAGTGTGTGGGCATGACCCACCTCCCTATTGATGTTGCTTAGGAAAAAAAAAAAAAAAAAAAAAAAAAAA
>PVJA010011257.1:0-16005 GCA_004027025.1 Myocastor coypus
GTAACTGTCTTAGACTTAATACCCGACCTTTCTCAATTTAAAGGGGGAGAGGTGTACTTTATTTCATGTTTTAGAGGACTCAGTCCTTGCATGGTTTACGGGTTCTAGGGCAGAAGGTAGGCACAGGGCAAGAGCATGAAGGGAGGAGAGGGAGAGGGTGCTATGCCCTCAGGCTGTGCCCCAGGTAACCCGACTGCCCCTTCAGGCCAGACCACCTGGCCGCCTATGCTCCCCATGATCCACCTGCCTTGCAAAGGCCACCTATGAGCCCGTGAGACCTGCAGGGTCATCTAGATGTCAACCATAAGGATGACTAAGGTCATTTATATCTTTTTTGCTCATGTAGGCACAGATCAATTTGTATCGAGTTGTGGCAGGAGGCAGACAGAGGCCTCATTTGGGCTATTGATTCAAGGGACGTGGTGCTGAAGACAGTGTATGAAGATGGTCCGGCTCCCTCTCCTCTCTGGAGATTCGAAAGCTAGAGCCCCCATGGGACAGGGTGGTTTCCTGGATGTCACATGCTGTCAGGGGATGGGCAGGGCCTAGAGCTGATCTCCAGGAGCCCTAGGAATATTCTCCGAGCCCTTATCCTGGATCATAAAAGAAACTTCCGGTCTCTGTCTAGATGGCCCCTGCCGAAGCTTCATGCAGTCATGGGGCTTTTTTAGAGGTGCCTTGAACCTAGAGTGTGTGGTGTTGGAATTCAGCAGGAGTGATTAGGAAAACATCCACTGATGGGACTGGCAGAAGTTCTAGGGGTAGGAGTGTGAGTGCTACACCCACCCTAGGTGGTGGCCTGCATGTGGTGTGAGGGACAGAGGAGTCTTGTCCTCTGGCACATCTCGCTCTCTCTGCCAAGCCATCGTCCCTCGGACCCAGCCGATTATGGGCTGAAACCTCTACAAACTGTGAGCTAAACAAAGCTTTCCCCCTTCAGCTTTGGACGATGGGCATTTTGTCTTGGCAATGGAGGCAAAGTGAGTAAGACAGACACTATAGCAGATTTTTAAAAATTAAAATTAGCAACTTCAGAGAATTAAAATCACAGATCTGTTCTTTAGCCATAGTAGAATTGAAGTAAAAATCAATTGCAAAGAAAGACCCCAACACATGAAAATTAGATGACACACTTTTAAATAATCCGGGCAGAGAGTCTCAAATATTAGAAAGTATTTTGAACTGAATGAAAGTGAAACTGTATTTGATGCTTTAGAGGGAAATCAATGAGTTGGAAACAGTAAAATCAACAATAAAAAACCAAAAGCTAGTTTGTGGAAATGATCAATAATATTGATAAGTGGCTGAGGTGATAGCTCAGTAGAATAAGCAGTTGCCTGGCAAGCCCCAGGGCCTGAGTTCAATCCCTGTTTCAGAAAAAAAAAAGATTGATAAATCCATTTAGCAAGATTTTCAAAGGAAAAACACACAAGACAGAGGGACAGCCAAGAGAACAAGAACACATAATAATCGCTGTCCAGGTTCTCCCGAGACTCTCTGGTTTTGACATTGACCAAGCAAAAGTGCTCACAGGTGGGGCAAGATGGAGGTCATTTCATGACCTTAGTCATATTTTTATACTAATGACAAACAATTGAAACAAAAGTGAATACAATTTATAAAGACAGACAGATGTATGCACCTAATAAGACATACACAGTATCTAGAAAACAGCCAAGCTCTCATGAAAGATTAAGCCCCCCCCCCAAAAAAAAAAGCAGCAGCGTATAAACTAGGAACATGGACTGGAGGTCTAGACCTAGCAGAAATATCTGTTCTCCCCAGAATTGATCTCCAGGCTGAATAGAATCCCATGATCCTGAAAAACTTTTAATGGCTGTGACTGAACTTATTCTAAAACTCATATGGAATACTAAGGGGACTAATACAGCCAAAATAAGTTTGCAAGAAAAAAAAAATCAGAGATTCATACTGAAGAATTTTAAGACGTACTGTAATAACTGCAGAGGTCCTGACTGGGTGGTATTGGTGAGGGGAGAGAGAACAGAGCAGACCAGAAAGTCTGGAAATAGAGCTGCACAGATACAACCATTTTGGACAGAGGCTAAAAGTGATTCAATGAAAAGGCCATCTTTTCAATAAAGGCCATTAAAGTGAGTGAAGAGTGATTTCAAAACAAAACAAAACAAAACAAAAAAAACGCTCCAAACACCCTCCAAATATATAAGACTCAAAACTTCATACCAGTACAGAACTGAACTCAGATGGGTCATATGGCTCAGTATGAAACAAAATTGCGAATTTTTAAAGGAAAACATAGAGCCAGGCATTGCGGAACACACCTGTAATCCCAGCACTTGGAAGACCAAGGGAGGAGGATTGAGAGTTCAAGACCAGCCTGGACTATGTAAGAAGAGCCTGTTACAGTACAAACGCACACAAGAAAAACAAAACAAAACAAACAAACAAACAAAAAAAACCATCTTTTCCTGGGGGCTAGAGAAACAATTTAGCTCTGCTATTAAAATCATGATCCATAGTAGAAAATATTGTTAATTAGACTTGATGAAAATTAACCATCTTTATTGGAGCCAACATGTTTTGCAGAATGAAAATACATACTACACACTGGAAGAAGATATCAAAGCATGTAGGGCATATAAACAGCTTTCAGTATTTAATAAGAAATATCAGATGATGGGCCAATGACTTCAAATGCACCAATCAATGGGAAAATGTATATTAAACTAGGTGATATCATTACATTCTTATTAAAAATACTGACAAATATGAAGTGCTAGCAAATATTTGGAGCAATTGGAACTGTCATATGCTACTGGTAGATCCACACCGCAAGACAACCATGTTCTAAAGTGATTTTGGAGTTTCTTATGTAGTTAAAAATATACTATGTCATGAGCCAGCAGTGGGCCTCCTATGTGGACACCTGGACAAAGGAAAAGTTTGTCTATACCCTTTCTACTCAGCCTCCCCCATGGAGACGACCCCAGTATGCCTCACAAGACGAGTGTTTGTGCGTTACACAGTGGAATTTCACCAAACCCCAAAAAGACTGAATTACTGGTACATGCAGCAAGCTCTTACTTTTCTGGGTGTCAGGCTAAGTGAAGAGAGGCTACTCTGGAAACGTTATGTGCTAAATTGCATGTATGAGACATTTCTGAAAGGTAATAGCAGCAGTAGGGCTAGGTGGAAGGTGTAAATTACTCCACAGGTCACAGCAGGATGGAAAATTCTGTATCCTGATTAGTGGCCATTACAGAAATCAATACATGTGTTCAAACTCATAGAAATCTATGGCCCATATCAAGTTAAATAAGAAAATGACATTTGGCTCTTCACAGAGGCTTACTTTTATGATGCAATTACTGCAAACCTTAAGAATCAAAGGTTAGCTTAAATAACTTAATGTTCTTTATGTCACACGTCTCTGATTTCTATGGAGCAGTTCCTCTGGAAAGGATTCTTCTAAATCTAATCCATTGCTTACAATGCTTTTCTTAACTTTTAGGCAAAACCCAGCTTTAGTATTAAAAAGACTATAAGATGGTAGAAAAGAGTGGATATCTTGCTTATCACAGAAATAGTCGTTTCTTTAATGTGTGAGACAAGAAGGAGAAGAAGAAGAGGAAGAAGAGGAGGAGGAGGAGGAGGAGCAGGAGGAGGAGGAGGAGGAGGAGGAGGAGGAGGAGAGAATTAGAGTCATCCTAACCTTATTAGCAGGCGTTTGCACTTCTGCTGAGAACTGTTTTCTGGCCTCACATACATAAACAGAACAGAGACCAGATCTCCCACTGTTTTCTTCCTCCATCCTTCACACCGAGCCTACACATTCAAGGTCATCTCCCAGTCTGCATCTGGACGGCCTGTTACCAGAGGGCCACAGCCTGTCTATGTCCTCCAATAACCCAAAAGATGAAGGGAAGACTCATGAAAGGGCAGGGCCAAGAGATGAGGTGGGAGGAGTGGAGCGGAAAGGGAAGCAAAAAGTTACAATTCCTTCATGCCTGTAGCTCCCCAGGATGAATGTAATCACTGTGCACTGCAAACAGAGATTCCATATATACACCTCATCAGTCAGACCATAATACCTTAATCACATGACCATATCCACATGCAAGGGAGATTGGGAAATGTAGTCTTTTAGCTGGGCACTCAGTAGCCAAGAATAAAACTAAGGCTTTGTCAGTAAGAGGGTCAGGGGAAGCCATGGAGCTGAGTTTTTAATTAGTAGTTTCTGCTATGAAGCAAAAGTTTTTCCTGTGAAAGAGTTACTTTGACTTTTATGAGGGTGGATAGCAGAAAGGCAGTTTGTGATAATGCAGAGGAGAATCTGGTGGTTAGATTTTTTTTTTTTTTTGCCAGACCAGGGTTCATTCGAACTCACAACCTTACACTTGCCAGGCAGGCACTTGTGCCATGGAGCTATCGCCCCAGCCTGAATTTGGTGGTTAGAGGGTTTGACCTTATTGAACTAGCTGTGGAGAATAAATCCACCTTAGTTAAAAATCCCCCTGACTGGGAGGATCATCAGTTGATCAGGTGATGACCTTTTGATGGCCAGGATTTCAGAATAAGATTGGACTCAGAGGATTTTAGGGCAGTGACAATACTCCGTAAGAAACTCTCATGGGGGTAGCTGGGTAGGGGTTGCTGACCCGACACTCAAAATGAGGGAAGGAGAGCTTTATTTAGCTCACACTTACTGGAGGTTTCAGTCCATATTCAGCTGGCTCCAAGGCAGAGTGAGTGGCACACGGCAGAGGGCAGCCTTTCATGGAGGCGGGCGGAGAGCAAGAGCCAAGGGAGGCTGCCAGCAGCTCAAGCAGCAACTTCTGTTCTTCCCTTACACTGAAAGGCAGACCACCTGCCCGAGGGCAGGGGCAGCACCCACACCCGCAATAATCCATTGCAAATTCCAGAAGCAGCCCCATGACTGCATGAGGCTTTGGGGGGACACCTAGACACAAACTATAACACCTATAGCACATTCAGTACCAAGAGTGAGCCCAGAGGTAAACTACAACTCTGGGAAAGGAGGGCGTGTCACCGCAGGGTCATCAGCTCTGACCAAAGACCTGCTGTGGCTGGGAGATGTCCGGGGCGGCTCTCCAGGGGCTGAGCATGCCCAGGAAGTTTCTGCCCTTGTCTCTCAAGTTTTGTAAACCTAAAACTTTATTTTTTCAAAAGTGCCTCTTCTCTTGAAAGTTTTTAGAAAGACCCTTGCTTGAAGAGCGTGGTGGTAACCATCAGCCTCTCTGACAGGGGAGGACTCCCCCGTGCTGGGGCAAGGGCCCGGGTGCTGTGAAAGCTTGCACACACTGGGGAGGGCGCAGGGTTTTGTCTGCGAGCCCAGAGCGGCCCTGCCACTCCCTCTCTGCCGTGGGCGCGGGGCCGGCCTTGCTCCCGGGTGGCACACAGACTGCGTTACTCCCCAGATGTCCCACTTAAAATCCCCGGTCGCCTTCCAGGGTAGCCTTAGGTGTCCATTACTGCTATTTCTTGGAGAACCTAATTTTCACTGCCTTGATCTCTCTTTATCTATCAGGTTCCTATTGACTTCTAGTCGCCATCACTTCTCTTACGTTGCCATGGCGGTGTTCGGCCCTTGGCGCAGAGAACCTTTCTCACTCTGCCGGGGCTTCTCTCCCCCATAAAGAAACAGCTCACCCTTGAATTCTCATCTTGGGCTCTTAGATGAGATCCAGAAAGCCGCACTGCGCTGATGTCAGGGCTTCCTTTGTCCAGCGATGCTGCTGGCTGTGACGGAGGGGTGGCCTCAGCTACTGCTGCGCCCAGCTGCTTCTTACAGACCTGGATAGGTCTTTTCTGAACCCAGAAGAGCTTAGAATTAAAAAGTGGAATACTGAACGTGGAATGCCTTCGGACGTGTTCAGAAACGTTTCCTGGAGCTTGAACCAATAACGATCGATCTGACAGCATTTCTAGGAAAAGTGGTGAGGCCTGAAACAACTTACTCGGCTGTCACTTCGCTAATTTTCAGTCAATTGGTGACAGCTCATAGCTAATTGTTCGCAGGGTAATTAATTGATTGGCTGCAGGACCTTTTGCACCCAGCCAGCCCTAAACTGCTTTGCTGTTCAGTTATTGGTTTGGTCTGTCGATCACTGCAGGGCCGGGGTCCAAATCCACGGTCTCCACACAATGATTTCACAGAAGGGACGGGTTCTGATGATACAGGAAGACAGGGTACACTAAATAATGTACGCAAGGAAAGGGCAAAGGCAAGCCATGCAGTGGTCATGGCTATCGATGGCTGCAGCAACCGGGCCCACTTTCGGCAAGCAGCCGAACGCGCTGCCCGCGGTTCCTAACGCGTCTTTATACAATCAGAGATGAGTCTGTCTCTAATTCTCCGGCGTGCCCACGTCTCTCCTAAATCCATCCCCATTCTCGGTGCCACGACAGTTCATTTTAACTGCAAAACAAGGTATACTTGCGATCTTTCAAGAGCACTATATCCCGAGCAGGTGAGGTGCCGGAGGGTGCAGAGAGCCCACAAAGTTGTCTTGTTTTCTGTTTCACTTTCTTTATTTTCTGAACTTGAAACCTGAGCGTTGGGGCGACTTAATTACTGTAAAAGAGGAAGCGTTCATTCCCCTCAGAAGCCATGCTCTGGGCAAATAGAATTGGAGGAGGGGATGTGTTCCCTCAGCCGGGAGTCGGAGAACCCCTGCTCTGCGCGGTGAGGCTTTGGCTGTGACACTCTTTTTCAATCGCCCTGATTTTTGATCCTATGTTTTAAAATTTATAGTCAGGATGAACTGGCTAAAGATGGAACACGTTAAGAGTGTCACAGTGAAAGGCGGACCAGATAGCTCAGTGGATTAAAGTACCTGCTTAGGCACATGCAGGGGCCTGCCGAGTTAGCTCCGCCCCTGGGGCGTGCTGAGACAGCGACTGAGACTGGATGGCGCGCACCTGTAATGCCAGCACTCGGGAGGCTGAAAAACAGGAAGGATCGCGACAAGTCCGGTCTGTGTAGTGAGGCCCTGTAGACCCTGTACTAAATACATAAACAAACATAAAAAAAAGTGTCACAATGAAAACCAACAGGCTAAAGTAAGACTTAAGAACATTCTTAAATTCTTGAAGATGGTTCTAGAAGTTGCAATTATAATATAGTGATATTTAGATAGCCCTTGACAATATCTGATACTGCAAGAAAAATAATGACGGTCATGTGAAATTTTGTGTCCAATTTATTGGTGATCAAGGCCGTTAATTCCTGTAATGTGTTGTTTGCGGGAAGAGTGGGGGGAAAACCAGAAACCCACTTAGAAATTCATCATTTAGAAATAAAGATGAATGTTTCGAAAATAAACCAGAGTGGTTCTTTTTTCGAATGGCCAAGGCGAACATTCCAACATTAGGTTAGGAAAAACAGTTTTAATCTATTTTTGCTACTGTAAAATATAGTAAAAAATCATTCTATATTAAGTATGTTCAGTCTGAAGACACACTTGTAATGTGTTGTTGTTAAATATATTGGTAAAAAAAATACCTTTCCTTGCATAACTCAGATAAATTGAGGGGAGAATTTATTGCTTAAGCTTTGGCCTGAATTTCTAAGGGTTTCTCCTTGCTAGCAGTGAATGGTAGGCGTTTCTTTTCGCATCCCCGAATCACCCTTTGCACAGTCTACTTAGGTACCAGGACTTTCTTTTTTTTTTTTTGTAGTTACTGGGTTAGCTACTTCTTTTTCACCAGACTGATTCTTTTGTCATGGGCTTTTTGTCTTTTTTACATTTTTATACCCTTAGTGCCTAGCCCAGAAAAAAAAAAAAATTAGTTCTCAATAAATGTTTCAGCTATTCTGTAAGATGACCTGCATCAAGAAGAGATTTCATTATATTTGATATGAAGTATAATCAAAAACGTATGTGCAAATAAAATTTCTTGCCATAAGAGGCGCAGTGGCACTGCCATTAGTCCCCTCCTCCCTTCCACGCTCCTCTTCCAACAGTTATCCCATCGCTGTGCCGCTTCTTGCAGCAGCTCTGGAAGGTTTCTTCTCTCTGTCTCTCTGTCTCTCTGTCTCTCTCTGTCTCTCTCTGCCTGTCTGTCTCTCTCTCTCTCTCTCTCTAATGCACTTGGTACAGGGTCTCCCCACGCAGCTTGGACTCGTAGCAATCCTGCTTTCAGCTCCCTTAGCTCTGGTATTATAGGTATGCACGGCACTCGGTTGCTTGCTCAGCGGGCCTGGGGGTGGGGCCTGCGCAGCATGCGGGACCAGAGAGTGCAGCCTGACTCCTGTGCTTGCCAAAGCAGGCGCTTAGTCTGCTGAGCTAACTTGCCGGCCCTGGTTCTTGGAGGTTCTGTTTCCTGAGGGTCTGTCGTAGTCGTGCTGTCTGGCTACCTCCCTGTCCTGAGCAGATTTGCAGTGTTTGCTTTTTAGGGTCATTGTAACTTTGGGGAAGAACTGGAAATCGAATGGTGTCTGATGGGTGAGTGAGGACAAAATCTGTCTTCCCAGGGCTGCCTTTCGGTGGCTGGCACCCATCGGCAGCACTGGCCACGTTTGCCGCGCCTGGGAGACGTGCGCGAGTCTCCAGAACTTCTTCAGGACACAGCAGAGCAGTGGAATAAGCGTTGGAGGCAAGGGGCCGCGTTCTGACAAGGCGAAATGGCAACGCGTCTTTTACTGTAATAAAAACTTCATTGCATTTTGCAACATTTCTTGAATATTCTGTTTAAAAAAGGAGAGCAGTGTCGGGCGTGGTGGCTCACGCCTGTAATCCCAGCACTCGGGAGGCTGAGGCAGGAGGATTGGTGCAAGTTCGAGACCAGCCTGGGCTACAAAAGTGAGCTCAAGGCCAGCCTCAACTGCATAGCGAGACCCTGTCTCAAAAAGACAAAAAAAAAAAAAAAAAAGGAGAGCAGTGTGAAGTATGTTTGAGAAAAGGCTACCGTCTCAAATGACTAAACAAAGCTCCTGATGCCTAAGATGGTGCCCTTTCAGATCTCCACAGCCCAGGCGGGCTGAACCCGGCCCCTCTGGGAACCTGTGGGGGTGGGCTGGCCTGGCCTGTGACTGCCCTCGTCTTTCCCATCAGCTGAAGCAACTTGACTACTGGGACTCGCCTCGGCCCTTTGATCCTTAGTATTAACTTCTGGTCACCTCGGGGAGCACCTGTTAGCAGCGTTAATGAGATAGGGCAGAAAAGAACGGGGGACTCAATTATGGCCTGAAGATACTATGTGGAGAAGAAGCAGCTGCAGAGGAGCACAAGAAGGCGCACTCATCTCATCTTCAGGGGAGTCTTGAGAATCGCTAAAAGAAAGCAGTGGCCCGATGTCCCTTTCTGGCCCAGAGGTGTGACTCCCAAGGGCCTCTTCCTTCCTGTCACTCAGGGCTGGGAGGGTGGGCTGCAGAAAATCCCCTCCGAGTACTGTCTCAGATGTGTTCTAAACTTCTTAGAGTCCTTTTGAGCGAAACACAGGCAGGAAGAAGGGAAAAGACGCGCCTGGAATGCAGGCACTCTCTTGCTGTGACTGCAGGGGTTAGCACACTCTATGGCGACACTTTCCTAAGGAAGGGGGTGACATCCAAGTGAGTCACCCTGGCAGCCTTCCAGGAGCATGATTTAGCTCAGCTCCAGGTGAGGTAGGGAAAGCAATCAGGGATAAAGCAGTTGGAACAAACAGCTGGCCAGCGAGGGAACTTGGGCCGCAGGAATGCTTTCAGTGATTGCCTTTCCATGTGCTGACCGCTTTGGCCCAGCGTCAGGGAGGTTCTGCAAACTCCGATGAACTGGTCTGGAACTTTCTGCCTTTTTAATACAGTGAGCTTTTTTTTTGCTTATTCCTTTGATATTTTAAACTTGAAATTGATTTCTTCACGGTCGCTCCAGCTCTACACTATGCATGACAAGGAAACACTAGAAATACCTTAAAGGCGCAGCACACAGGTACTTGGGATGGCTTCGTGTCCAGGGCTAGGTAGATTACAGCATGCTTCCGCGTACAAAAACCCTTTGCTGTGTCCCTAAATTAGCTCTTTATCTAGGCTCAGAGCTAAGAGTTCTGAAATGTAACCTAGTCTCATAGAATAGACGCGCGTACCTAGGAAACAACCCAGGTAATGTTTGCCGTAATGACTCCTTCTGCCCTGATCCCGCTATGGTCGTCTTTATTTTTCTCCCGAATGACAAAAATGTAGTGGTGCCGCGACCCATGCCCTTGATTTTTTCCATGGCTCCGTCACTATCTGAACTGGATGAAAACCAAATCAAATTCAAAGGTTAGGTTCAGTGTGGGCCTTAGGAAAGAGTTGGGACTCCGTTTGGCTTGTGACCAGAGTTGGGGAGAGAATACAGTTTGTGAAATATCTATTGCCTTGTATTTTATTTGTCTGTCTATCTATCTATCTATCTATCTATCTATCTTTCTATCTATCTGGTAGAGAGTCTCGCTATGCAGCTCAGATTCGTAGTGACCCTCCCCAGCACTGGGATCACAGGTGTGTACTACCACACCTGGCTCAGGGGGCAGGACTGGCACAGGGTGTGGTGTTGGGGATCTGAACCTGGGTCCTTGTACTTGCCAGGTGGGCACTTAGACTGCTGAGCTATCTCCCCAGCCCTCTACTGATTTTTAAATAAGCAAAATTGGAGTGAGGTCAAGATTCCAGCTCCTCTGCCCTCTCCTCGTTTTCTCAGGCGGCAGCCTCCCTGGTGCTGGAGGGCCTCGGGGCTGGGTTCTGACTCTGGCCCTGAGGTTTTGTGGCTCTTTCAGAGCATTTCCCAGAAAGGGGTGGTGCTGTGCTGTGGGCCTGGAATGCCCACCCAAAGACTTAAGGGCTCCGAGATGGAGCTCGTGGGCTGTGACTGGAGAATGGGTCCTAGCTGGACCCCTGGGTAGGGGTGAGGCCTGGCTGAGGCGGGGGTCAATAACCTCCCCATATGGCTCCTTCCTTTTCTCCACTTCCTGGCCACCAGAGCAGCCACGGCTTTCCTCAGCCCCTATTCCACCAGGCTCTTCTGCCTCAGAGCCAGCCACTGTGACTGGACCCTGGGCCCAAGAGGACTTCCCTCAGGAGCTGTTTACTGGGTGCTCTGTGCCTGTGAATACACAGAGACCAAGGCAGATGGCATAGACTTGGATGCAGTACTGTCCCTCCCACAGTGAAGGTCTGGGATAGGTGCCTGAAAATGAATTCAGTGACAAGTAATAAGCAGTGAAAGCCTCTCACCAAAACATGAACATATTTTAAAAACAGATACAAATCCATAGAGGCTAAAAAAAAAAAACCACCTTCACAAGACTTGCAGATACTTTTTTCTTTTAAAAGTAATTGACAGGAGATATTTTTGTAACAGGATGAAGAGAGGTACCCAAATGGGGGTTTGTCCTTACACTGGTTGCAACTGATAACTACTGCAGAAGACAAAGCCACCAGTTTCCCACATGCTGAGTCTGGAGATCGGCTGCTCTAGCGATAGCAGCGTTCCAACACCTCGGGCCAGGAGCCAACACTTCCGACGGCTCCACACCACACCGGCGCCAGCTCTCGCTCCCCTCCAGTCGCACCCTATCCTTCCACCTGACCTCCTCACTAGAGGACCTTGAGAGAACGCACAACACTTCAAGGAGGCAAGGAGGGGTTCCAGGACCAGTAGAAGGGGTAGGCCTGGGGAGACTCCGGCAGTTGGAAGGGCCTTCAAGACAGAAGAGGGGAGGCTGGTATTTCCACCTCTGAGTGGAGCTTGCGAAAGCTCCAGGTAAGAAATCAAGGACCATTCTTTCAACTTTTCTTTCTTTCTTTCTTTCTTTCTTTCTCTTTTGTTATTGTTGTTGTTGTTTTTTGGTAGGACCAGGGTTCAAACTCATGGCCTTGCACTTGCCAGGCAGATGCTTGTGCCGTGGAGCTATCTCCCTGACCCTTCAACTTTTCTATTACTAGTAACAAAAATAAGATTCCACCCACTCTCAAGCTTTCCAGGATTATGAGCCTTCTCTGGTTGATGAGGTGGGTTGCGTGCTCACTGCAGTCCACAACCCAGGAGCACAGAGGCCAGGCCTCCTAGGAGGTCAGCTTCAGACTGGCTTATCCACAAAATGTGGTTGCGTCGTCTGAGGAGCGGTTGTCCCAGATACCCCAGAAGCAGTTTGCAGGGATCTCAAATCTCCCATCCACAAGGCCTTTTACAACCACTTATCTAAAATCAGATCATAGACAACAGTCAGCCCACAGAAGGATCCTATGTCCACTCGGCCAAGACTGACCACACAGAAGGACCCTATGTCCATTAGGCCCATAAGGACCAAATGCCATTTTCCTCCCTCTCAACGGCAGAGGGAAGAACACTGAAGACAAGAAGTATCTCAGGGAGAGGTTGCCACACTTCCAAAAGAGCCAAGTCTATTCTAGATCAGCACAGGGTTGGCCAGAGTGGGGAGTTTTGTGCTGAATTTGCAGTCAGAAGCTTCTAAGAAACAGGACTGAGTCAAACTGAGATAGACTTGCTAACCGCCAGGGGTTGAAGAGCTCTGGGCTGGGACTGAAATGTGTTCGGGATGCTAAGACACTTCAGGTAGGGAAAAGCATTGAATGGAGCCAGACACTGGCATGCCAGAACCCTTTCATATTATCATTTGCCTTGTTAACTCTTGTCAGTAGGATGGTTTGCGCCTTTCAAACAAAAATTGTCTAGCCAGGCGCACAGTCTCACAACAACTTGTGCTCTCCACAATTGCAATTAGATGGTCACCCAAGGCAATATATGGACAAATGTTCCAGAAACTTCCAGTCTGTGACATAACAGGTTAAATGCCTTTCGTGAGTCCTTTAGCTTCTCTCCACCTCCCCAGCCCCTAGAACCTTCAGTTCCTTGCTCTGCTCCAGCAAACTTCAGGAGGACACAGCCTCACAGGCCCCTAGACTTCTTGCCCCATGGTATCCTTTCCACTTCCTGCTTTGAGGTCTTCCTGTTTGCGGGGGCCAATTATCTGCTGTGAGATCTGTTGTGCCTAGCACCGCCCAACTTTTTTTTTTGGTGGGGTGAAGTTATGCCCTGTGGGGTGAGCTTTCTACTTATGAGGGAAGAGACTTGTGTAGGCGAGGTCCCTCCCAGAACAGATGGGCTTGGGATACTGTCTCCAGCTCTGCTCAGAGGACCTGCGTTGGGCATTGAGCAGTCAGCCATGCTTGACACCCACTCTCCTCTCCTTCTCACCTCTCTACTTCCCTGGGATTGTACTGCTTAATAAGGAGCAGCACATAAGCCTTTGCCTAGGGCTTTGCTCCAGGAAGTGCAAACCTAGACAGGCATAAAAGCCCGCCTTGCATTTCCCAAGTGTGGCATTATAGATTCTGTCCCGATTTGCTCTTAGAATCAGCCTGACGATCCTGGCAGCCAGACAGGAGCAGAAGGTTTCTGATCTGCGTTATTCCTACAAGTTCTCAGGAGAAAGTGGAGCTAGAAGTTACCTCAGACAGCAATCCCAGTGTAAGCACCAGGACGTAAAGTGGATGACAGACACTTTGGTTCTTTCCCCAGTGAGGAAGTAGAGGTGGGAGCAACGGGGGAAGTGAGATGACCCTCAAGACATTATTGCTCTGGCCACTGCTGAGACCGAAACTGAACCTAACAAGCTTCCCTGACAAAGGAAGATGGTGTAGCCTTCAACGGACTAAATCAAACCTAACCTACCCATTTTGCAGGCGAAACCCACTCTAGCTATAGAATGCCTGTCAATAAAATGAGGCAACACCTTTAACTAAGATCCCGACGTTCTTTGATGGGTGCAACAAAACTTGGCGTGGTACAGTTGCTACGCTTTGCATCTTTGTTTCCTCTAAAACTCATTTTGAAATTTACTTGCCACGGTAACACCATTAAGAGGTGGGACCTTTGAGAGACTGGGATCCGTCCTCAGGGCTGTGACTGGTGCTGTTACGAGAGGGTGACCTCAGTGCCCCTGCCCCTCACCCTCTCACTTTCTGTTGTGTGGCAAAGCAGCAAGAAAGCCATTCCCAGGCGGCCCGCCCTTGGCATCAGCCTTCCCCGCCTCTAGAGCCATGGGCTGATCTCTTCTACCAGACACGAGCCAGTGTCCGGTACTCTGCCAAAGCAACCCAAAATTGGCTGAAAGGCTATTTCCCGAAGGAGCCAAGTGCTGCATTCCAGCCGATATCTTCCAGGTGTTACAAGACTGCTCACGGTGTAACTGCACGTCCAGAAAGCGAGACCACCCCAAGTGTACCTCTTTTTTCATGCCAGGAGTTGAACTTAGGATCTTGCACTTGCCAGACATGGGCCATACAACAGAGCTATATTCCTGGACTTTCTACCACAGTTTTTTAAAAAAGGGCTTTGCACCTAGGATAAATAAAAATTAAAATTGAGTCCAGTGGGAACAATGATTATCCGAAGCAGATTCACCTAGGAAGTAGGAGGAAAGTAGCCTCAGCCTAGGACAGGATCATGTACAGGAGATAACTAAGACTCCTTGTGGGGGTGGGGTGGGGGGAGGAGGGTGGGTTTGGGGGTGGCATGTGCGTATCACCCCTGGGAACTGTGAGGGGGTCGTTGCTTGCGAGGCAGAGCCTGAGACTCATCTGGAGGGCAGGGAGCTTCCACAGGCTCGTGCCTGCCTTAGGGAGACTGCCGGGGCTGCAAAGCTTGTAAGAACTCAGTCCACACAGACCTGCGACATGGACTGTGGTCACCAGCGCCCAGCGCCTTCCTCCTGGGGGCCCTGGGATGGCACACTTCGAGGGAGGCCATTTGCAGCCAGGAACCCCGAGCAGCAGCGGCTCGGGAGGGCTGCCGGGGCCCTGCCATTTTCGGAGCGTCCCAGGACCGTTCATGCCAATCACCCAGCTGATGCTGCCTTTGAGAAGCAGGTCCTCACTGACAACCCCGCGCCGGGCCATCCTGTAAGGGCAGCAGAGGCTCAGGCCTCTGCGTTAACAAGGGTCCCGAACATGCCCTCCCAGAGAAACGAAATTGATGATCATGGTGACCTGACCCTGGGAGCACTGAAGAAATCACTGCATTCTTGGCTCTGCCATCTGCCACGGCCGTGGAGGCGACCCCCGTCCCAGGGCTTCCAGCTGGTTTGTGGGTCCCAGGGCAGCAGCGCAGTGATGCTCCCAGCCCTGCGACCCTGTCCTGTAGCCCCTGCTCCGCTTCTCATTTGGAGGCTGCTGTCCAGGCGCGAGGAGCTGCTCAAGGAGTCCTGGGGAGCAAGCAGGGTTGAACCGGGCTGAAAATGGTGACTGGGCAAAAGGGGATGAAAGGGGAACCCTAGCCGCGAGCACTCAGCGCAGGCCAACGCAGACTTCGGAGGCGTGGGTTGGAGAAGCCAGGCTCCTTCTGGAGACCCTGAGCTCCGCTCCTGGGAGGCCCCGAGGAAGCTCTGTGTCGTTGTCTGGCCGTCCTTCTTTTCGCAGCACTCTGGATTCTCAAAGTTTGGTCTTTACAGCTTTATTCTGAGATTTTTCCCCCCCACTCGCTCCACCACCGCCTCCTCTGTAAGTCCTCTGCGGGGCCTCTGGATTTCCCACGAGGCTTCTCCTGTTCCTTCAGTGTCACTAGCAAGCCCAGAACCGCGATGTCCTCCTCCGGCGCCATCTTCTCCAGCCACGTAAGGTGGCCACGAGGTCCGCTAACTTCCTTCCCTTTGTGCTGATCTCCAATCTACGCACCTGCCCCAAGGCCTTGGCTTAGACTCTAGAGACCAGCTCGGCAGACAGATCGAGGCGGGCTCCCGTCTGCTCACTGGGGTAGATAGAGCCCCCCTCACCGGAGCACCCTCAGGCCCAGCCCACTTCCCAGCGCTCTAACCCTGGAGGTCCAGTTGCCAGCCCCGGCTTTTGAGCGGCACACCAAGGCCCTCGGCGTCTCTCACCTGAGCTGCATCAGGCCCCAGCTGGTGGCGATCTTTCCCTGTCGCCAGCTCGCTGTCCACCTCACTGCAGGACGAAGCTCCTCCAGCCTCTTTGCCGTGTCCTGTCGCCCACTGACACCCAGTGCACGAAGCTTGAGCTGCACC
>PVJA010011257.1:16105-55245 GCA_004027025.1 Myocastor coypus
TGTGCAAGCTCAAGGGCTTCCTTGGTCTTGACAGAGTCTTAAGTCTAAGACTGCAGCCGGGTAGAACCCGGCAGAACTGAAAAGGAAGGGTGCATAAACACAGCCCCAGAGTGAGCGAGTCCTTAGAAGATCCTGCGTTGTGCCCTGTTCCCCAGGGATGTTCGTGAGCAACTGCTTCTCAGCTTGAAGATCTAACAGGTTATTCTGAAATGGACTCCTCAGAAATGACAGATTTCTGAGGGAGCAACCGGTTCAGGGTGCAGGCTGTGAACAAAGCACGGGTTCTGCTGCGTGGCTTTCGGGAACTCAGTCACCCTCTCTGGGCCTCTGCGCTGGGAAGCCTGAACTGCTGAGTCAGCGCACAGGAAGCAGAAGCAGGAAGCAGGAAGCAGGAGGAGAACAGAGAGGAAAAAGACGGCGGAAGACAGGAAGAAGAGGGGAAAGAAGAGGCGGAGAAGTCCTACGCGTTTGTATGAACAGGCCAGGGGACAAGCAGAGTGCGAACAACATGCAATTTCTGCAAGTACCAAGAAAGAGGTCTGGGGAGGGCGGAGGCCGCAGCTCGAGGCCCACGGTCGCCAGCCTAGACGCGCAGGGCGTTCACGTTCTAAAGCAGCAATCAGAGCCGTGCAGCCCGGCGGAGAGTGCCGTCGCCCCACGCCGGAGCCCTGTGCCCATCCACTCCCAGCGCCCTCCCCTAGCGCCGGCGGTCCACCCTGGCCTTCCACATCAATATGTCCATCCTGCCGCCTCCTATAAACGGACTCCTGGGACCGTTCTTCACATCAGGCTTGCTTCTGACACCATAATCCCTCTCCTCGAATGCCAGCTTTCTGCACAGTAATTTATTTTTAACAGAACTATCGATGCTCTTGGCCTATGGCATTCACCGGAGAATTTGTACCTGTGCGTATCTTGGCGCTTTCCTCCCGCCCCTGCCCTGCCTCCCTGGCTTATTCACGGCAGCTTTGTTCTTTCCTTCCCTTCTCCCCGGTCTTCTTTCCCACTTGAACGCATTCTTCCCACTTCTCTGTATCCGTCATCTGTGTTAATTCTCTTTTGCACTTCTGGCTTCTCACACAAAACAGCGTGACAGTCAAACGTGTCCAATTTGTTACACTTAAGAGTAGGGTCTCAGAGTGCACCTATGTCCCTAAAAATGTCTACAGTTTGTCCTTCCTGGCATAGTTCGCTGTTGTACATAAAAGTGGTTCGAGGAGAAAGATTATTCCAAACTGGGAATTAGAGGGAATGGCAGGTGTTCCTTCAGCCACGTGGCGGGGCTGTTTGGCACAACCAGCGTGCCCCGGTCTTCTCAGGATGGCAAGCTTTGCCTCCTGGTTTGCACAGATTGAGTACGAAAGGGGGAGAGACCAATGAGTATTTTGGAAACAACACAGCCGATGACTCACCTAGGAGGAGTGCACATGATCACAGCCCAAGAGAAAAGTGCTCAGAAAGAGAGAAAATCCATCCTGCACGCAGAGGGGCCGTGGCTGGCCGTGCGGATGACGGCTGCTGCCTTCTGGGCCTCCTTTCTGACATCTGACCCAGGCTGCCCAGGGAAAAACTCGCTGCATCATGTGCTCGAGGGTTGGTGTCAGGTGACAGCCTGGCAGCCGCTGCTCCATGCCCGTGGTGAATGGGAGTATACAGCTGGCGGGTCTCGCCCAACTGCCCAGCTCCAGTGGGCTGTCCCCGTGCCCCAGCTCAATGCGCCCGGTGGCCTTCCCCGTGTAGAGGGCTGGCTTACACCTGTGCCAGGCACCTCTATTCAAAGAACCCTCAGGTCTTACCCAGCAGCCCTTACACTGGGCAAGGACCTACTGCGCCTGCATGGAAGAGCAGAGGTGTCCCCTGTCCTTTGGGAGGTGATCAATCAGAAGAAACACCAGCCCTTACGCTGGGGCCAGCGGGCCAGCGGCGCACATCAGAAGCCTGAGCACTCACAGGAGCTGAGCCGGGTGGGGCTAGGCTGGCTGGTGGCATCCGGGCTGCCGTTCAGGTCTCGGTCAGTCACAGCCTTGACTCCTTTCTTGTCTTTGTTGCTGGGGAGAATCTTGCTCTCTGTTCCCTTCTGACCGGTTGTTCTAGTCTAGTTCCTTTTGTGACTTCTGCCTGGTTATTGTTTTGGCATCCAGAGAACCCAGAGCTTGGAGTGCACTAGGCAAGCATCGCCAGACCTTGGAGCCACATCACGGTCTTCTCATTATTTCAGTCAGGTGTTTGGCGGGGTGTGAACAGAGGAAAGGGGGCTGGCGGGGTGCAGAGAGAGGTGGGGGGCAGGCGGAGTTTCTGCAAGCAGCATCTTTCCTCACTTCAGGAGAAATGGCTGTCTGCCAAGCCAAGGTGTGGTTTGTGCCGAGCCAAGACAACAAGGGCCCTTCCTTCTGAGTGGCAAATCCGCCCATGTGTCACCAGTCCTCTTCCCACTGTGTGCACGCCCACTTGCTGTGACTGTGAGAACCGATGGCTGCATTTATGAGAGTTCTCCAACGCCAAGACTAGGAGCAGCAACCCAGGGAGTGGGATCCTCATTCTCTGTGTGGGAGCAGGGCGGGCTCAGCCTGTAAGCCCTGCCTTGGCCTCTGCCCCCTACCTAGCCTCCACATCCCATCCTGGGTGAATGATGGGATGGCTAAGGTAGATGCTATCTGTGCAGCACCCCGTCTGCGCACCCCGCGGCTGGGCCCATGCACCTCCCGCCCATCGCTGCGGACTCCCCTGAGCCTGGCCCTTCCACTTCACCTACTGAAAGAGGAGATCCCAGCACTCTGGGAGGTGGAGGCAGGAGGGTTGTAAGGTCGAGTCCAGACTGGGCACTGGAGCAAGAACCTATCTCAAAACAAAAAAGTTAGAAAAGATCTGTGGATGTAGCTCAGTAGGGAGCCCCTGGAATCGGTCCCCAGGACTACAGAGTAAACAACCAGGAAAGAGATGAGTATTTTAGTTGTAGACAAATTATTGTTTAACCCACATTCGTGGAGCACAAAGCAAGCAACAACTAAACATTTCTATTCCGCTCACATAATCAAGTTTAATTGTGTTTTGTCCTGCACGAAGTTACAAGCTCATTATTTGAACATGTGATATTAATTTACAGAATGCCTTGTGAGGCAGTATTCTAGCCATCTGTGGATTTTAGAAATTAAAAGTATTCTTCACGTCAAGCCTAAGGAGAGCGAATTCTAAAGGGGGCAGCTCACGGTGCTGCTGAGCTCTGTGGTGGAGAGAGGGCAGAGGATGCAGGGGAGGTGGAGGAGTTCTAGGATTTTCTGATGGCTCAGCCCAGCGAGAGATCCAGGAGCCCAGAGGGAGCTGGAGGCATAACCATGGTGGAGGCCGAGGAAGACTTGCAAGCATAACCAAGGGCTACACAATTAATAAGGCAGTGTGCTCAGGCGAACACAGCAGAAGGCAATTCTTGTGATGTAGCAAGCAACTCTTCCTAGTGGTGCCTACTTTCAGAGAAATCCTGCCCTTCAGCCTCTTCTTCAATCTATATACTGTCTCTTTTTTGCCTTTGCAGAGGAAGACTGCTTAATAGAGGGAGAACACTCTTTCTTTCCCTCCTTCCTATATTTTCTTCCAAAATGCATGAAATCCTAAACCCAAACAAGGGAAATTAGTGGGGCCATGGCTTGCTAGTCATTGCAGAATAATGATTTCTGAGGACTTGGGCAGTTTAGATTGCAATGATTCAAGTTTAAGTCATACCGACGGGATGGCAGGGAACTATGGTTAGATAATGCCATCCCCGCCCGCACTCCTAGTAAAGCCACTCGGCTTCTCATGCTTGCCACTTTCTGAAACTTGGCCTTCCAATTAGGCTTTGCTTGTTTCTCCTATTAGGAGATAGAAGCTTTTTGTGGATAGTGGCTTTGTGGTATTCGCGACAGGATCTTTAATTAACATCACCATGTTGCAAGCAGGATGAACAGCTGCACAGTGTTGGCTGACTGAATAAGTGTGTGGATGAGTCGCAGTCCAGTAGCGGGTAACTCGCATAAGTAGAAAACTGTGGGTTCAAATTCTTTGATTTAGTACTCCTACCGGAGGTGCTGCATACTTGGAGGCACAGGCCAGAGAGTAGGTTTGGACTGAAGATAAGGCAAGGGAAAAAGTTAACATGATCACTGTAATCACGGAGCTTAGTGAACAGGAAAAGCAGGCAGTGAGCAAGCGATCTCGGTGTTCTGCGTGCTGGCGAGGTAGGTCTTTCATGCCGTTCATTTTTATGGAGGAAAATAACGTAAATATGACAGTCTGCTGGGTCTTAGTCTCTCTCTGTCTCTGTCTCTCTGTCTCTCTCTTTCTTGATGTTCAACCTAGGGCCTTTGTCTTGAGCTAACTAGCTAGCTTCCAATACTTTTTATTTTTTGAGCCAGGATCTCAGTAGGTTGCTATGCTGCCCAAGCTTGGCTCAAGATTGTGACCCTCCTGACTGAATTTCCCAGAGCACCGGAATTACAGGTATACGTAGTTGGTATATTTTGACAATTGTTTGAAAAACAACAACACAAAACCCCAACTCTCGTGCTTTCAGAGGAGACTGTTGTTCAGAGATTGCTTTTCCAGAGCTTAACCGTGGAAACTTAACCGCCCTGGGTTAATTTCTTTGGATTGGATTTACTTTTTGTCCTTGTAGAACAGGCTGGCTGGAGAGGCTTCCTAGGGCTAGTGCTGTGGCCCCGTGACTCTCAGCGTTTCAGGACCTTTCTGTCCTGCTCTGCCATCCTAGGCTTCATGGCATCAAAACAACTGTCCACTGTAGGACTCTGCACCGCCCTCCCATTTATTTAAGCAGAAGGAAGTGACGAGGTGATAAGTGGAAATCCTCTGGGAAGTCACCATGAGACAAGGTCTTTAAAATCTTTTTCATAACCTCGGGGAACATCTTGAAGTGGGGCTAACGGCAAATGCCACCGCATTACAAGGTCAGTTTCCATTTGCAGGAAGAAGGGAAGAATGACCACCGGGTGAAGCATTAGTAGCCAGCAGCCTTCCCCAGGGCATGCGTCTCCTTGTTTCCTGCTTAGTGGCTGGAAGCAAGAATGCTGAGCACCAGAGGGGAGAACTGGAGGGTGTATCTTAGGAAGGCTGGGGTTTCAGCTGGTGATGACAAAGGACCGCAGCACCAGCAACAAAAGCAGTCACGTGGCTCCCCGGGGAGTGTGTCATTTGGGTGGCAGCGTGGCTCCAGAGCAACCACGGTCCGTCCGGTATGTGTCGTTGTAAACAGGAAACAGATTATGTTGCTATAATTCGGGAGGACCCCTCTCCCATAAAGTGACTTGAGCAAGATGCAAGTTTACAGTGCTGTCATGCAGCACTGCAGAGGTCCAGGGAAACTCGGGCAGCTGTTACTCTTGATGTGTGGCACCCATCTTGGGACAAGAGAGCCGCTTGTCTCCTCTAAAGGGAAGAGGAAAGGCCTGGAAATGTATATAGCAGTTATTTCCAAGGCAAGGATTGGAAGTGTGACATATGACTCTTGTGCTCAGGCTTCATTGGCCAGAAGAGTCACGTGGTTACCTAGAAGCAAGAGATGTTGGGAAATGGAGTTTCACTGGGCAGTTATGTGCCCCACTAGCCAACAGCAAGAACTTCTTCTATTTCTTATAAAGTTCTCCATTGTCAAGAGGTTGTCGTGACTTCCTTAGTGATCCAAGAATGAGAGATCCGGCTCTCTGTATGTTAATAAGACATTGAGAAGACTCCAGAGCAAAAGGCAGGCTTTCTATAAAGCGAGCAAGTGAGCGCTCAAGAGACGGATGCGGAGTGACGGCATTCTGTGAAGTCTCAGTGTCAATAATAAAATATGGCGATGAGGAAGAGGAAGTATTTTTGAATAGAGCCAGCAGCAAGGACTAAGTTGCTGACCCTCTTTTTAGAGAGGTTCAAGTTCAAAGCAGGGAGAAGGAAAGAAAAAAGTGAAACAAGGAAGACGAAAGTGATGTAGTGCGGCGTGCGTTACGCTGGCTGCTCTTCTGCAGCAAGGGACGCGACGGCTCTGCCCTTCGGCGTGCGGGACCTCTGCCAGCAGGGATGCCAGGAGAAACTGCATCCTGGAGGGGCCAAGAGGCACAAAAGAAGAGGGAGACGTTTCCCATTTCCTGTTCCCCCACCCAGGGCCCACCCTAGAGGAAGCAAATGCTCTTCCCTTCCAGGCCGCGCCGGCAAGACCCTCAGCAGCCACGCAGAAGGGCCGGCTCCTGCCTGCTGCAGCAGGGTGTTTCAGCTCAGTCTGAAAGCAGAGGGGAGAGCGCTGGCACAGGCAGGCTCGACCCAAGAGGAGGTGGGGAAGCGTGTTGGAGGATGGGCCCAGGTTCCTGCCCTCCTGACAGGGACCCACTGGCCATGGCGGGGACGGAAGGCTCAAGAGGATTTGCTTTCATCTCGCAGGTAACAGAGCTGCGTCCTCATCATTTGGCGGCTGGAGAGTTGGAAAAATGTATCCTAAGAATTACTGTGCAGTTGAAACCAACGGCAATGAAACACTTAACTGCGTTATCCTGCCGGGAAGAGAGCCCAGTCACAAACTTGGCGTGGACACTGCCTTTTGACTGCAGCGTCACCGTCATCCAAGCCGGGCTAAGGACCGACCGTGTCGGAAACGCTCAAAAGGCCCAATATTGCCACGGGCTTCCAGTGAAAAAGAAACGTGGAGACAAATGCGTGACTGCAATGTGGTACACACTGAAGGCTGAATGAATGAGAACATTTAGACGAGGGCAGGGTTACTGGGACTCAGGGGAGAGGAGAGTGCCTACATTTCATCTGAACCTTGGAAGGCAGGTGGGTTTGAGTGTGTCTGAACCCAAGAAAGGCCATTTTGGGTTAGGTCAAGGCATAGGCAAACGCGGACTTGTGGGAAAGGATGTAGAAACCAGCAACAATAGAAAAAGAAACAAGGAAGATCTGATCTTGGTCTGGAGAAGAAAAGAGTAAGAAATGTTATAAATTGGTTGGAGCCGGGCATGATGGTACACACCTATAATCCCAATACTTGGGAGTCTGAGGTGAGAGGACTGCTGTGAGTTTGAGGCCAGCCTGGGCTATAGGGCGAGCTCCAGGGCAGCCTGAACTACATAGCAAGACCGTGCCTCAAAAGAGGCAAAATAAAGCAAACCAACAAATAACAATGATAACAACAATGAAAGATTGGTTGGACTTTTTGAGAAAGAAATGAAGAAAGTAATACCATTTGCAGAAGCTACGAAATATATAAAATATCTGGGAATAAATTTAACCGAAGAGGTAACTTTTCTACAGTGGAAATGACAAAAACTCTAATGAAGAAACAGGCTAAGAAGAAATGGAAGGACCTCCCATGTTCATGGATTAGAAAAATTAATATTGACAAAATGTCCATACTACACAAAGTAATTTATAGATTCAATGCAATATTGTCCGAAGACAAGTGAAAAAAATAGAAAAAAAATTTTTTTTACAGTTCCACGGGACCATAGAAATTCTAAATAGTCAAAAGAATCTCACACACTGGAGGATGAACATTCTCCTTAGTGATAGTGCTGGGTAGACAGAAACTAGATCCCTCTTATCAGCCTATGCAAAAGTCAGCTTGAAGTGGATCAGAAACCTAGAGGTAAGGCTGAAAGTAGGTAACTGCTAAAAAGCATGGTGGAAATACGTTAAGACATTGGTATGTACATGGTTTTTGGATAAGACCCCAGAAGGCCACAAAACAAAAATGGACAAATGTTATATCAAAAGCACAGCAAAGGAAGAAGCCAACAGAATGAAGAGAAAACCGTAAAACTAGAAAAAAATATTTTCCAGGCATTTATCCAATAAAAGATTAATATCCAGAATATATAAGGAATTAAAAAAAACCCTCAACATCAAAGCATGCAACCAAGCAAAAACAACAACAGGAAACAAATAACCTGATTATTTTGTTTAAAATATGGGCAAATGATTAGAATAGATATTTCTCAAAAGAGGAGAAAAATGGCCAGCAGGATTAGGAAAAGTCCACAACACCACTAATCATCAGGGAAACATGAATCAGAACCCCAATAAGTTGTCAGTTACAGTAGTTATAATCAAAGAGAAAATAAGCAGTGCTGTCGAGGAACCAGAGAAACTCACATGCTTTTGGTAGCAGCGTGAACTAAGAAAACCATTAAGGGGACCAGGGAGGCTGTTCTCAAGAATCAAGAGCAGAAGTATCGTGTGGTGGGGAATCCCCGCAGCTGGCGTGTATCCAAAGGGAAGGGTATTGGCACATAGAGGGAGCCTGCATTCCTAGGTTTACTGCTGCATTATTCACAATAGCCATGATGTGGAACCAACCTAGGTATCTATCAAGAGACAAATGCATTACAAAAATATGCTACAACCTGTCACAGGATCCAGTATGTGGCCACCTAAAAGAGTGAAATTTCATCCATCTCAGTTACTCTTCTGTCACTGCTGGGGCAAATACCTGACATCCAAAAGAAGGAAGGAAAGGTTTATTTAGCTCACAGTCAGTGGAGGTTTCAGTCCATACTTGGCCAGCTTCAAGGCAGAGTGGTACGTGGAGGAAGGCAGCAGTTCATGGTGGCAGAATACAGCAAAAGAGCAAGAGCAAATGGGGGGGAGTAGTGGCAATAATTGGACAGAGAGAAAGTCATCTCCTTGAATTTGGTACCGAGAGTGGGGTCATTGCTGACCCCAAGCTTTTGGGAATGGCTGATGGGAAGAGATAGGAAAGGTTTAGAGGTGTGGCCTGCAAGAGAAGTGCTGGAACAGCTTTCACTGTTCCGTATGGGAGATTCTGGTCAGAGCTCAAAGACCAGAAGGCTGATAGAAATCCTGCCTGTAAATACCAGGCTGGGGAGGTTTCTGTTGGGAAGAAGGACTGCATTGGTTGTTGGACTCCAGATGATGTGTACTTTGGCTTGGCAGAAAGTTTGTCTTCATTTTGCTCATGTCCAAAGACTTTGCTGGAGACTGAGATTAAGCATGGAGGACTGATTAATCTTTCCAAAGAAATGTCAAAGCAGTCAAAGTGGCATGGCTATTGTTGGAGGCTTTTAGTCAGATTTGTGTTGAGAACGTAGAGGAGAGAAACCAGCAGGATGATTTAAAATGTGAGTTTGGCCAGAAAGGAATCTCCAATAAAGCAGCGGAATGCAAAGATAGAGCTGAGAGGATCTCCGTTGCTGAAAAGGAACAAGAAAATGGAAAGGATGGCCTGAGGGCATCACCGGAGGTAGTAGGTCTCTACCCTTTGTGTTCTCAGAATTGCAAAGATGAGGGACTTTGCCTTGAAAAGAAAGCTGCAGAGCCCCATGTTCCAGAATGGTGGCAGCAGCCACACCAGATTCCAGAAGGTCACTGGAGTAGAGAATTTGTCACTCAGATTCAGGGTCAGAACGCTCATCAATTCAGACACTCGTCCCCTCCAGCCAAGAGAGAAGAAAACCTGACTACTGCTCCAGCTAGCAGCAGACCTTGGCATCGTCCACATGGCATTGGTTTTAGGCACTTGCAAAATGCAGGAGTTCTGAGGTTAGGAAGGCTTCCACCTATATTTCAGAAGGCCTGGGAGGCTGGGTAGTGTGCCCTTGGAAGGTAGTGTGTAAAGCTGCAAGCCTATTCATTGGAAACCCCAGAAATTTGGAAAAGCCAGGAACATGGATCATCTGAGGGAAAGTTCAAGGAGGGAGCAAAGCTAGCCTAAGAGAAAAGCCACAGGATCTATAACCACCAAAGTGCCACAAAGGCAGAGCCACATGGAGCTCACAGTCTGCCACAGATTTCTTCAGATGTTTCACATGGAACTACAGGACTTAATGTTTACCCTTCTGGATTTTGGACTTGCTTTGGTCCCAATGCTTGTACTATTGAAAAGTTGGGGGTATTTAACTTTTCATTTGTATAGGGGCTCACAGCTAAGAGTTTGTCTTAGATCTTAGGTCTTGGAGGAGACTTGGGACTTGGATTCCAGCAATGCTGAAACTGTTAGGACTTTGCCACTCTTAGAGATGGACTAAAATATCTTTTGCATAAATGGGTGTGCATGAGTCTTTGGGGTCCAGGGGCAGAATGTTATGGTTTGTGTCTAGCTGTCCCCCCAAAACCTCTTGTAGTCATGGGGCATGGGATTATCAGTTTAAGTGCTGCTGGGATTATGGGTGTGAGTCCTACACCTGGCCTGGGGCAGATAGCCTGAATGCAACACAGGGGAGACAGACTTACTTTCTCTGTTCAACTGTTTCTGTTATTCCTCCTTTTGCCCTCTGGTCTTCGCCACCACCATGAACGGATGCTCTCTGCCCTGTGCCACTCTGCCTTGGAACCAGCTGGATTGAAACCGCCACTGACTGTGAGCTAAATAAACCTTCCCTTCCTTCATTTGGGTGTTGGGCCTTTGTCCCAGCAATGAGAGAGGAGTCACTGGAGGCAATATGGGTGGAACTGGAGGACATCATATTAAGTGAAGTAAGCAGATGTAGGAAGACAAGTGCTGTGTGCTCTTGCTCACAAGAGGAAGCTAAAACAGCTTATCTCATGGAAGTAGTGATTCAAATGTTAGAAAGGTGGGGACATAGGAGGAGAGGGACTGCTGGGGACATAGCTCAGTGGCTTAAACACCTGCCTGGCAAGTGCTAGGTCCAGAGTTTCCGAGTACAGTTTCTAGTACCCCCTTCCAAAAAAAAAAACAGGGAGGAGAGGGACACTGGATTATGCATATGAAGATACATAGAGCTGGAAGCAGCAAGTTCTACAGTTGTACAGCAAGCAGAATGGCTATAGCTTACCATAATTATTTTTTAAAGATCTAGCGTTGGAGGGTTCCCAACACAGAGAAGTGATCACTGTATACGGCCATGGAAATGGTAATCACCCTGACTGGATCATGGCACACGCTGCAGCCCAGGAACCTGTGTGTGCATCAGATGTCAATTAAAACATGTAATAAAATGGAAAAAAACAAAAGCTTGGACTTTAAATTGTGGATATTCTGAAATACTGAGATATGGTGTCTAAGGCTATCTCCTAGAGGCTATGTGTGGCCAGGGAAAATTGGAAAAAGTTCCAGGAAGGAAACGGTCCCTTTAAGAGGACACCCACAGTGACCTGGTCAGAGTGGGGACAGTTCGAAGGGTCAGATGCGGGAAGTGCACCTCAGAGAGTGCAAACGTGAAAGGGGAGAGCAGGGCAATGATGTCATCTCTGCGTTGTGGCGTTGTCAGGTTTCTTCTCTGTGGAAGGATTTGCTGGCCTGATTGGGTGCTCCTGATCAAACTGGAGAGGTCTGTCACACAGCGCAGCAGTCCGTCTGATCAAGCGGCTTCCAGGGTCTCACACATCACACGAGAAAGAGATGGAAGAAACGGTGGGGGCGGGAGCATGGGGCTGGTTACAGGCTGCGCTAGGCCCCTGCGGCTGGGTGGTCGCGGTAACTCCCTGCCGCCTGCCTTCCTCTTAGGCCAGCTGTCAGATGTTTACCACGAACGCTCACCTTCGTTCCAACCCATTCCTTACAAAGAATATTTCCAGCTGACCCCACGTTCTACCCATGTACTTGCTTCCAGTCCGCTGCAGGTAATTCCAGGGCCGCCTGCAGCTCGTGCCTGCGTGTTTTATGTTGGCTACAATGTGTTTTTCAAAATCACCAGGGATCTCTTCCCTGTAGTAACTTACCCTTGTAGAAAGGCCTCAGCTGCTGCCCACACACATGAGTCACAGCAGAGCTCGCTACAGAGCCAGTGAAACCTTTAGGAATAAACCTGTTATTAGCAAAAGTGATTTATCTAAGGAGCAATTAAGGTGCGTTCCATTCAGCTCTGGATTAATAACCTCAAAATGCTTCTTTTGATTAATCCTTTTTCGTTACCTCTCAAATCTATAGGTTTTGAGAAAAATGTATTTTTTTTTCCTCAGTGGAACCATGAAATAGCTTGCAGTTAAAAAAAAAAAAAAAAAAAGAAAAGAAAAAAAAGAAAGGCCAGCAAGTCCGAATGGGCCCTGGGCATCCGGGCGTTCTCAATGGCTTCGGGTCTACCTCTGTGGGTGTGTGGGTCTCCAATCAGTACCGTCCTTACCAGTGTCTTCCTAGCGCCTCTTCGCCTCTCTTTTCTTCCTTTTTTATATGCTTAGACAAATCACCATAGATTTCCTCTTTTGTTTTCTGAAGCATTTTCTAGCTGGTTTGGTTCGAATAAGTTAATGGATTCCTAACTTGCGTGCAGAATGTCCAAGTGTATTCTGGCACTTCTTACTGCATAGAGGTTTTAATGCAATCACTTGTGCCTTGAAATAGCCTTCATGTGACTACATTACACATGAATCTGGCAGTACACATCATTCTGGGGAAGAGTCTCTGGAAGGCTTGCCGTGATAGACTTCTGCAATTGCTCTTCTTTTTCAAATAGTATGAGGAAAATTCTTCACAGCAGAAACCAAGGGTAGGCTTTGACTGTAATGGGTCAGGCTCGCCTTAGAAAGGGACTCCCCTGGGAGCTGAAGCCTGCAGCTGCGTTCTAGCTAGCATTTGCACGGTATGGGCCTCAGATACACAGGCCTCATGAATGTACAGATTTGTTAGGGCTGGGGGTGTAGTTTAGCGCCGCAGCCTTGGCTTAGATCTCCCGCCCTGGACAGAGATCTTTAAGAGCTGGATAATTGGGGCTCTGGAGATAGTTCAGTGGTTGAAGTGTCTACCTGGCAAGTACAAGGACCAGGTTCGAGTGTGTGTCTTTTTGAGACAGGGTCTCACTATGCAGTTCAGGCTGGCCTTGAGCTCACTTTTATAGCCCAGGCTGGTCTTGAACTCACACTGATCCTCCTGATTCAGCTTCCTAAGTGCTGGGATTGGTGCACTACCACATCCGGCTACAAGGCTTTTTTTTTTTTTTTTTTTTTTCTTGCAGGACCAGGGTTCAAACTCACGACCTTGCACTTGCCAGGCAGGCACTTGCTTGTACCACAGAGCTATCACCCTGGCCCCTGCTGAGAGGATTTAGCTAAGTTCTTAGCTTCTCAAGTCCACACAATCAACCAACCACTACAGTTGCTGATAAAATGAAGGTCTTCCAGTGGATGGATTTCCTAGAAATATTGTTGGGCACTCTTAGTTTTATGTATGTGGAGAATAACCATCCCTCGGTGTCGAGGAGGACTGGGTAGCCTCTCTAGTTCACCAATACCAAAATCTTCAGTTGTTCAAGTCCTTTATGTAAGATGGCACACTGTTGATAATTTTCCAGAAACTTCCGTATACTTTGGGTTATCTCTAGACTACATACAAAGCCTAATAGGATGTAAATGTGAGTCCGTGAGGGCTGCATGGCATTGTTTAGGAAGTAACGAGAGGAAAGAGTTTGTACGTGATCAAAACAGCTGCAATCCTTTTTTTTTTTTTTCCTGGATATTCTCAGTGCTCGGTTGAATCCACGCACATGTAGCCCATGGATGCAGGAGGCTGTGTAAAGACTCAGCAGGCCCAAATCTCATGAAGATTTCGATTCTGAGCCTCCCCTGCTCGCAGGCGCTGATGGCGAGACTTCTGCGTCCCACTTGGGCTCAGCAGCAGAACTCTGCTGCAAGCTCACTAACACATTCACTTTGAACCAACTTCTCCAGAAGATTCCATCCCAGTACTCAAAAAACCAGAAGTCTAGGGCTCCACTGGGTTTACAGAATAAGACATGTGATTCTTCTTGTGTTTATGTCATCAAAGTAATTTCTCAGCCAAATTACTGACCAGTAGACATCAAAAAATATTTCTCAAACTTGCTGCCAGGGGAGAGGTTCATGAACAAACTAATTAAACATTCCTTACTTGAGACAGGATGTTGGCTTTTAGTGAAAGGAAAAGGCAGTTAGATAACTCCCGTTAGATTTTACTTTTTAGATAAAGTTCATCAGACACTCTGGGAGACTTGTCAAAGGCCAAGAAGCAACTTGCAAAGTTGACCATCAGCTCTTGAAGGTGTGAATCACAGCTTCAGCAAAATCCAGCGGCTTTCTCTAAGTGGGTCAGTGAGAAGATCATTGACCAGAGAAACTATCTAAGAGGCTGTATGCGGAGTCCAGGAATCTAACCAGGGATAGTGCAGTACTAGCAGCCAGCCACAGTGAAGCCATTCCTACTCCCGAGTCCAAAGAGGTACAGGAAGGGCGCTGGTGCTGGGAACCAAAGAAAGGTCCAGCAGGGAGGGTGTCATTGTCCAGGGCCCAGCTTGCAGCGGAAGGTGAGTTTAACCACCGCATCCCTGCACGGAGAGAGTCTGGGAGGCCTCTGCAAGACCACTCTCCTGTGCTTTGCTCTCTAGCCTCCTTCTTGCTGGCCCTCCCTGGTCAAACCTAGCTCAAGCTGGAAGGCCAGAGTGCCCATGGCTGCAGCCCACACCAGCGGCTTCTGGGGCTCAGGGGGCAGAGAAAGGGGGAGCCAGTGAGCAGAAGATTGGCATAGGAGATTTCCTAGAAAGAGCTTGAGCTCACTGAAATCTATCAGAAAATAGCTCGTGCAGTTGATCATAAGTAGTAATTACTGCTCCTAAGGAGCAGCTAATCAGATCAGACCACCTCATTTCACCTTGGTTCAGGGGCAATTTTCTTTCTCAGTATGTGTAGTAGAAATTGGTCTGATCTTGCTTCTCTGGTAGCTCGGCACCTGGTAGGAGGCTGTCGGCTTCACCCGCTTCTCGGTGCTAGTGGCAATCAGGAAGAGGTCGCCTCCTCCACCTTCCAGCCTGTGAGAGGCCACTGGCATAGGCAAGCTCGCCAGTCCTCCTGCTCAGCATCCATCCTGGCCTTCTCCGTCATACGCCTTTGCTATTTATAAATTCATGAATATATATATATATATATATATATATATATATATTCATTCATTCTTATTATCCCACTGGATGACCAAAACTCATGAGGTTAAAGAATGTACCTCTGTACTCTGTTGTGCATAGGGGGGTATTTCACACTTACTTGGAAGGAAGGAAGGAAGGAAGCTGGCTATCTGCCAGCCAGAAAGAATTAGTGAAGTGTGGGTTGTGGACTAAGAATGAATTAGGTTTGAGTTTCAGCTCTAATTACAAGATGCACAGCCCTTAGCAAACTGTTCAGTTGCTCAAAACTCCAATTCCCTCCTCTGTGGTATCGGGATTAGAAGACTCACTGACCGACTTGAGTTTTAATCAGTTGCGCTGTCAAATGCCCAACGGGGCTGGCTGTGACCCCTAAGAAAGACAGCTGTGAAATAGACAGACTCGTGCTGAGGGTCCCATGCACTGATTGGCAGGTTTTGGAAGAGAATGTTTACCTGGAGTGGTCTCTTTGCAAGGGAGATTAAATAATGCTCATTTACATTTTGTGTTTCTTGAAGGACTAAGCAGGAGCTTAGCAATATAAAGGCCTTAGCTTTTAAAGGTTTTATTTTTATTTGATCCTTGAGCAGATCTCTTCTGTTTCTCTATTTTCCTTGGAGCGCAGTGCAGCGTGCTGTCCTGACTTATGTGTACATTGTAGAAAACCTTTAATCAGACTGACTAATTAATGTCCACCTTCATCTGGTGCATTTTTTGGTCATAAGACTATTTAAGCTCTATGGTTTTAACAGTTTTCAATTATACATCATTCCTGATGATAATCTTAATGCCGTAACTGTGTCTCCAGAATGTGGTCTTCCATCTAGGTGAAACTTTGCACTTACTTTTTGAGCAATGGTTCCCATACCCTACTCTCAGTCTCTACCAAGACCCCGGTCTCGCCACCATTCTACTGTTATTGCTTTTGTATTTTAGTAAAGATCCACGGGAGCTTGACAGGTAGATGGGACTCATACTGATTCTCCTGTTTCCAGCCACCCAAGAGCTGGGATTGCAGGCTTGCGTCACCACACCCAGTCTTAACTGAGGTTTCAGCTTGCCCCAGGTGTGGGGCCGGCATAGCACGCTGGGGATCAAACCCTGGCTGCTTCGTTCTGCCTAATCAGCTGGTTTAGTCCACTGAGCTATTTGGCAGGCCCTTCATTCCTCTGTTTTTGAAGATTGATGGAAATTACTCTTTCAAATTGTTGCTGGTATTTAGTGAAACCGGACGTCGGAAGCGCCCAGCACCTGTATAGGACATGGTGTCTTAGGACTTGGACTGGGATTGCGGGTACCCGAGCTGCTCCGGGCCTATATCATAACTGAGGAGGTATTTCACATGTGTTAGAAGCATTCATCTTATGATGAGTCTGCTTCTAAAGTAAGGAATAACTCCAATAGACTTTTTAAAGTCTTATATTCAGTTATTTATTTGGTACAGGGTCTCACTGCTGGCGTGGCATGTGGTACTGGGATTGAACCTCGGTCCTTGCACTTGCCACACAAGCACTTAGAGCCCTGAGCTATCTCCCCAGACCAATATTTTTTTAAAAATCCAATTTTCTTTAATCCCTACTGGTGTGGGAAAGTTCATATACCAGTGGTATTTTTTTAGGTTGGCTTTTCAAATCCTTGTTAGTATAGTATACTTGCTCCCTACTCAAAGCTTTTATTTATTTATTTATTTTGTCTTTTTTTTTTTTTTTTTTGTACAGGGTCTCCTACTGATTCATAGTGATCCTCCTGCTTCTACCTCCTGAGTGGTGGGATTATAGGCCCCTGCACCACCATGCCCAGACTCCATCGCTGGCTCAGCACGCCAAGAGTGGGGCTGGCATGGTAGGCAGGGCCAGGAACTGAACCCTGGCCTCTGCACTTCGCTAAGCAAGTTCTTAATCCGCTGAGCTATACTGCCAGCTCTGCCACCCAAAGCTTTTAAAAAGTGATTTTTAAAAATATTTACAGAGGCAGGCATGGTGGTGCACTCCTGTGAGCCCAGCACTGAGGAGGCTGACGTGGGAGGATCATCATAAGTTTGAGACCAGTCTGATCTATACATGAGTTCAAGGCCAGCCTGGACTGCACAGTGAGTCTCTGTCTCAAAAAAATTTAGAGAAAAAATAAGAAACGAAGATAAGCAAACAAAAATGTAGGACCTGTCAAAACCTAACTTGCACTCGACCCTTGTGTGGCTTTTGCCACGAAAATTCTTCCGTGGCGCTACTTTCTCTGCCCCAGTATGCCACCGTCATCCCCCAGCTCCAGTGAATATTTTTGTCAACAGAATCGCTTTTGCAAATCTATCAGCCTGGTCAACACTGATTCCTTTTGCACTTAACAAAACATCGTCCAGGACCTGTGACGGCCTCCCATCCCTGGTTTTCATCCTGACCACAGTGTGTGAGCACAGTCAGGCCGTTGGGTGCTCAGGTTCTGCACCCATCAGTCCCACCAAATGCAGGTAAAAATATAGTTGGCCCAGAGTTGCATACGTGCTGGACGTATACAGACCTTCTTTGTCATCTTCACCTAAACAACACAGCGCAGTACCACCTCCATGGCACTTACGTGTTTGCATAGCGTTTAGTTAGTATTGTGAAGAATCCAGAGATAATTTACAATGTGTGGAAGCATGTATGCGGACCTATGCCCGCTTATATATGTGATTGGATCATCTGTAGCTTTGGTATCCATGGAGATCTTTCATAACCCAGTTCTCCGCAGATGTCCAGGGACAGCTGTATTTCTTGTCCTCCTTGTGACATGGAACACTCACGGCTACGCCTTTCTCTGGAAACAACCCCTCTGCCTGCCTCTCGTAATCCACTATTCCAATCTGGCGTTCTACTTATACCCTACTCCTCTTTCCTATCCTTTGGTTACCTAAGCCTACTGTGTGTTCCGCTGTCCACACTTCTGAGATCTGTGAGCTCTAAGTGGCTCTCTATCCACCTGCATTGTCGACACAAATAAATCTCAGAGGAAGTAAGACCCAAGAAAATGACTAGAGCCATCCTGATGGTCCAGATGGTTCTAAATGCATGGCTTCACCCAGTCAATTCAGGGATCATCTACTATTAAGAATGCGGAGTTCAGAGTGAGATTGTCCCGAGTTGTCTTCTTGACTTTCCCACAAGACAATGGTGCAGGTTTTGTAATTTCCCTCAGCCTCAGTTTCCTCTCTGTGATCGATAAATCTTTAAAGCACTGCACATGGTGATGACACATGGTAAGCATGTGACACGGATCTAACACGATCCCTTATGTTACTTCAGTACGATGTCTTTTATTGATAATGCTATCATGAGATCTTTGGCCACTATCTATGGACAAAGGTCACCTGTTGTCTGTTTTCTTCCCAATTATTGTATCTATTTTGTAACTAAGGCCTTCTAGAGGCAGTGCAGTCCATCTGAAGCCAGAGAAGTGCCTTTGGTGGTCTAAATCCACTCTAATCATGCGATGGAGTTCATCTTACCCGCTCAAGGCTGCTGCCTCTGTTTAACGCACTTTCCCGCCACTTCCTCTAGTTAATAAAAGGCATGCTCAAGCTACATAGCAAATGCTTAAATTTTAATGCAATTATTACCTAGAAGACGTGCTGCTGTTAGTCTCTTTTCCAATGCTCGCTTCTGGCTTTGGAGACAATTATCCCACTGGTCTCGCACTTTCTGAGCGTGTGTTTCTTCTCTAAGACGAATATGATGACCCTGCAGCCTTTGGGTGCTGATGTTTAAAGCGAAGATGTCTGAGCCTGCTGCAGCCTCATTGCGTCACACAGAGCCAAGAGCCCATGTCCTCAGGAGTCCAAAGCCTCAGGACGCGTGCCTCTGGGTCTGATGGCTGTGTGGATAAACTGAAAAACACCACTTATTTCCGGGGGTCTTGCTCTGTGGTTGATCAAATCCCATTATTGTCCAAGCCATTCAGAGTTGAATCTTCTGTTAAGTGAACACCTCTGCCACTCAACCAGGGAACAGGACAGGCTGTGGGAGAAACATGAACTGCTCCGTTCACTTTGTAGGTGAAACAAGCACCCAAGGTTCTTTGGATGTGTCACTATTTTTATAGCTGCTGAGTAACCTAAAATCTTATCCGACTCAAAGCAAAAGCAAACCGCTTTGCTCCTGCTAGATGTGGAGACTCGTGTGCCTCGCCAAGGCCCTGGGGTGCCTCGGGCCTTTCGTTCCCTCAGCACAGGTTTAGGAAGTCTTGGTGCTGACACCGCAATTTTCTTTTGGGGTGTGTTTCTCAGACAGATGAAAAGCTATTCGGAAATACATGATTTGGAGAAAAATTCCCTTTTGAGGGACAGTCAGCGAAGAAAATTCTCAGACCTTCAACTCCTGGAAAAATTGATATAGAGAAATAAAGAATAGCTGTAGTTCCTGGGGCATATTGTAACAAAGAAAATAAATCGAATGCATGCACTTTGTTGCCCTTTGAAAATGGAGATGGTGTGGTATTTACTTAAAGAGGCATCAGTCCCATTCCTAGACTGAACAAGAATGGAATGGGGGACATTGGAAATATCGCCTGCAGTCGCCGCAGGGGGACAGTCATGCAGCCAGTCTGTGTACCTTACGATGGGCACCAGGGAGCTGGCGTCCCTCACTCCTAATTTAGCCACCAAATCTTAACTCCTTGGTTTTTGTGACCAAGCCGGTTTCCTGACTCACTAGATAAACTGGGCCTGAGTCCAGGCCTTTGCTTTCTTTCTACGAAAGTCACAACCACACTGGTGTGGGCTCCACAAGGGTAAGCCCAAGGCTCTGTCGACAGAGACTCCAGGGCCTAGCAAAGTAGCAAGTCCTGGTCCTGCCTGCCTGGATTTCCTTGGAAGCTGCAGCAGGGGAACCCTTTAGAAACCAGCCCAACCCTTTAGAAACCCCAGTCCCTGTGCCTGCTTGCAGGTGCTTTAATCTGCTGAGCTATTTGGCTGGCCCACATATCTCACTTTGGGGTATAAACAAACATAAACACAGATTCTGTCTTCTTATAGATTACAATCCATTGATTATAAGTACTGATTGGTGCTGCCGGCCAGATAGCTTGGCAGACTAAAGCGCTTGCTTAGGCAGACTCAGGGGCCAGGGTTTGATGCCCAGTGTGTACACTGAGATGGTGACTGAGACTGGGCGTGGTGGTATATGCCTATCATTCCAGTGCTTGGGAGGCTGAAAATAAGAGAATCACTACAAGCCCTATGTGTGTAGTGAGACCCTGTAGGCTCTGTACTGAATATGTTTTTTAAAAAAGTAATGATTATTCAGTTTTAGTAACAACAAAATAGGACATTTTAGTAATATAATATGTGATATATAAAAATATATCTATATTTAGTATATATATTATATATAGCTTATATGGTATACAATATATACTATATATATATTCAGTATATACATATAGAGCTCCATGCTTAATAAAATAAGTGAATATTAAACTACTAGTAAAATTTTAATGTCATTACAGAAATAATAATCTTTTTTATTCCATATAATGGACAACTGTGTTTCCTCCTATCCAGTATCTATTTCCTCCTTTCCTGGGTAATCATCTTGGTTTCCTTTCTCTTACTATAGTAACTTCAACTCTCCTGTATGCTTTCAGTAAGTGGGATTCAATTTCTCTTTTCCCTTTCTCCCTAAGAATGAAGGATGGAAAAATGGTCTGACCTCTGCAATATTATATTTTAATTCCTTGGCATAGAGTACATGTCAAAAATGATCTTGCCAGGGAGATGGCTTAGTGGCATAAACACCTGCTTGGCAAGCACAAGGTCCTGAGTTCAATACCCAGTGAGAGAGAGAGAGAGAGAGAGAGAGAGAGGGAGAGAGAGAGAGAGAGATGATCATTTTACCTAAGCTTGTCAGAGGTAATATATTTTTTAAAAAATAACCAGGACAAAGGAATTCTTTGATTTATAGACTAGCAAGAAAACATGAAAGGCTAGAGCAGTGGATCTCAACCTATGGGCTGCTACCCTGGCAGGGGTCGAATGACCAAAACACAGGGGTCGCCTAAAGCCATCAGAAAATACATATTTAAACCCATGCTATGCCAGGGTGAAATGTTATTTACTGGAATTAGTAATAAATATTTCTCAACATATAATTAAATATTGTTTTTGTGAGTAATCACTATGTTGAAATTATGTTTGATTTGTAGCAATGAGAATACATAATGCATATCAGGTATTTAACTTCTGAAACCTAACTTTAGCAAAATGACATTTTTGAAGTAGCCACCAAAATTATTTTTTGGTTTGGGGTCACTGTAACATGAGGAATTGTATTGCAGGGTCACAGCATTAGAAAGATTGAGAAACACTGGACTAGAGTTTCAGAAAGATGTTTTCTCCATAAGAGGAAAAAAACCTAACACTGGAGAGGCTCAGACAGGCAGCTGGGGTATGAACGCTGGGCCAGCTTGCTGTACCACTTTGCCTCCCATTTGCCCAGACTTAGAGATTGCTGGCCATTTTTTTGTTTTGGGGGATGACATTTTTTTCTTCATTTTTAAATTAGTTTTAATAAGAAATAAGAATGAGATAGTTTCAAAATACATTAGTAGGACAGCCACAGTAATTAATACAGTGCACACTGTTGTCTTCATAGTAGTTGTTCAGAGTATAGGATGCAGATAGATATATTAACTTTTCTGAACACCCTTGGCACAAATATTTCTTCTCATTGAACTAAGAGCAAGTAGTTATATATAAAGAGCAATATTCCATAATAGTAGTGGGTTATCGGCAGAACTGGCAGTGTCAGAAGCTGTTGACTTGAGCCTTTTACAGCTCAGCATACTAATCTGGCTTTACGTTTTATGCGTCATAGTTAAACTTTTCTGCTGGGTGGTTAATTCCAAGTTAAAGCAAGGCCTGTATGACAAAACATGTAATTTTCATACCTGACAAGGTCAGTCAAATCCCCTCAGGATTTACCTTGAAACCATGCACAGTGCTTTGTAGAACTGTTGTCAGTGTCAGCCGTCTGGATGAGTCACGACCATTGCTTGGCCAGTTTGCTCTCAGTGAAAGCCTGAGAGAATGTTTTCTCTCTAGGTGACTCTGCTCAGGAATACTGTACATCATCAGTCCCTTTCCTCTGTGGCCCCATAATCTTTGTGAACAGAAAATCTGGGGCACCACTGAGTTATAGGTTTTTACAGTCCAGGTTCTTTTATGTCCTGAGTTCTCACTGACCTTGAAGGGCTAGGGCCAAAGTATTGGCTATCCTTAATATACGTTGTAGGGTTGGCTTTAATGTCATGAAATTCTTTAGTTGTTCTGTATGGAAGTATTTAATTTCTCCATCATATTTGAAGGAGAGTTTTGCTGGATATAGAAGTCTGGGCTGGAATTTGTTTTCATGGAGGACTTGAAGCACTCTGCTCCATGCTCTTTTTGAGTTCATGGTGTGTGAAGAGAAATCTGCCATTATTCTGATGGGTTTTCCTTTAAATGTGATCTGTTTCTTTTCTCTAGCAGCTTTTAGTATATTATTCTTATCCTGGATTTCTGGGATGTTGACTATTATATGTCCGGGTGTGTTTTTAGTCGGGTTGATGTTATTTGGAGTTCTATATGCTTCAGTTACCTGAATGACCAATTGTTTTCTCAAATTTGGAAAGTTTTCTGCTACTTCTGCTCATATTCTTTTTATATCATTTGTGTCAACTCCCTTGTTTCTCAGTGATTCCTATTAATCTCACGTTGTTCATTTTTGCATCATCTTGCAGATGTTGAATTATTTCTTCCTGTGTCCTGGTTGTTTTTAAGATATCCTTTTTTACCTTTTCACTAGCTGCAAGGATGTCTTCAAGATCTGAGATTCTATCTTCACTTTGGTTCATATGGTTTTGCCAGCTTGTGATTGAGATTTTATTTTCTTGTATATCTCTTTTAAACTGTTTCATGTGATCTATTTCTTTCTTATATTGACCACTCAGGGAGTTCATCCTTTTTCTATTCTCCTCTAATTTTTTATCAATGTCTTCTTTAGTAGTACTGAAGTCTCTCATTATAGTTATCCTCTCTCTTTCACTAGTTCAGAGATTATTTCTGCTCTGTTCTCCTCTCTACCTTTCTGTAGTTATTCCCCTACTTTAGATGCTATTAATTTAGACATGTCTTTTTTAACTTCACTGGTTATTTCTGCCCTAGTTTCCTCTATACGTTTCTGCAGTTGTTTTTCCACTTTAGAGTCTATTAGTTCATGCATTTCTTTTTTTACTTGACGTGTTATCTCTGATCTGAGTTGCTCTATACATTTCTGCACTTGTCTGTTTACCTTAGAAGCTATCTATTCAGAGATTTCATCTGCATGACTCTCATTTTCTTGTATGGCAGTGTCTCCTGTCTCTGTTACAGGTGGGTTCAGGACCTGAGATTGCATTTTGCTCCTTGTCTGTATCATTCTGTATAGCAGTGACCTTTGGTGCAGGACTGCGTGCCCACGGGTTAGTGGTTCAGTCTGGGCTCCTGGGTCAGCTGAGCTGCTTTTAGCCCTGAGGAGAGAGGTTTCACTCACCTGGGGGGCCTTGCTGCTGGGTAGGCTAAGCTTGCGTCGGGCCAGAGGCCTGACTCAGGTGGTGGACCTGATCCTGGATTGCCTATGCTTGTATCTGGCTGAAGGTCTGAGTCACATGTTGGGCCTAGCTGCTGGATTGGCTGCTCTCACAGTGGGCCGGAGTAGGTCTGACATAGTGGGCCTGGTGCTGGATAGGCTGCGCTCCAGGTGGGCCAGAGGAAGTCACAGGCAGGCTGCAGGAGGTCTCAGGCAGGCTGGGCTGGAGTCCTCAGGTGGGCGGGCCTAGGTCGTCAGGCAGGCCGGAGTACTCAGGCAGGCTGAAGTCCTCAGGTGCGTAGGCTGGAGTGCTCAGGCCAGCGGGCTGGACGCCTCTGGTGGGGGGGGGGGCAGAAGTCCGAAGGCGAGCGGGCCAGAGTGCTCAGGTGAGCAGGCTGGAACATTGGCTATCCTTGTAGCCCTTCTTTTTCAGTAAATTTTTTGTCTGCAATCTTAATTGCTGGTCACTTAGGGGGTCTCCTCTCACCCTATAGGCAAAATTTATTGGTGCCTTATTTATGACTCTGAAGTTATTTTCCATTATTGCTAAGATGACTTTGGCGTTGTTTGATGTTTGAATGGAATTCAACTTTCTAATTAGTTCTGGAACTTTTCTTGGGTATACACATCACCTGATACTTTTCCTGTACCTCTGGACTTTTAACAGTAATAGTGCATACTGGAATCCTTTGTCAATCTTTTTTTATCAGGAATCGAACTCAGGACTTTACACTTCACAAGCAGGCGCTACCTTCTTAGCTATATCACTAGCCCACGATGTCTCTTTTGCTACTGTGGCTTTTAGTTGCATTCCCGGAGGCAACTCTGAAGTCCGAGGAGTATTTATTGAAAATGCAGATTCCTGGGCTGTGAACATTGGGTGTTGAAGTTTGACAACTGGACTTTTGGCACTGAATCTTCATCTGTGGTTGCCTTCTGGTGTTCCTTAAAGATCCTTCAATCAGTCTGTGCTTGATCAATGTCTTTCTCCATCATGGATAAAAGGTGAATGGGAAAAGATCAAGCTCTGTGAACCTCCGCTGGTCATGTGACACAAGCGTCTCCATTCATCCACTGAGCAAGGAAAGATTTTCCAGATGGCGGTGGCAGACTCAGTCCTTTGAACTTTGGAAATTGAACTTACATATTTTCTGGTGCACTGATGTGGGGATATATATATATATATATATATATATATATATATACAAATACATATATTTTTTTTTAATATATACAGCTTTTGACAGGGCATAGAATTACTGAAATCAGTCCAAATCATAAATCAAAACTATATACTTAAATAGAACAAAACAACTTTATTTATTTGTCTTTTTGAGATAGGGTCTTGCTATGCAGTTCAGGCTGGCCTTGAGCTCACTTTTGTAGCCCAGGCTGGTCTTGAACTCGCATAATCCTCCTGTCTCAGCCTCCCAAGTGGTGGGATTACAGGCATGCGCCACCACTACTCTGTTTAAACATTTTCCCTTTTCTGACTCCCACAGGGGGCAGCAGTGGCTTGATTTTGCTTGCTCTCTCTTCTATAAGGTGACATCATTTCTCTTGAGGCTTGGGTGGCAGTACCATATTCAGGCATTCTTTTTTAAAAAAAAACCCTTTATTTATGTATGTTATGGCTGGCTCAGCCTGCCTGAGGTTGGAGGTGGGGCTGGAGCAGCATGTGGTGCCAGGGATTGAACTGCTGGTCCCTCTGGTTGCCTAAACTTACCTAAGCAGGTGCCTTAGACTGCTCAGTTATCATCTCACTGGTCTGGTACTCACGTCTTTAAACAAAGATTTTAAAGGATTTCCTCAAACGCGATGGGCCTGTTGACGGAGATACATGGGACTGAAGTTATGGGGCGGACACGGCAGCCGACGGTCCGCTGTACGCCTTTCCCATGACCTGTGCCTCCAAAATAGTAGCTCCCTGCTGGCGACCGCACGAAGCCTTGATCTGACCCTGCCCCCAAGTGCTTGGCATGGGGAAGCTGTCCCAGCTGTCACAGAGCAGGCAGATAAATAAAGTCCCCAGTGTTTGTATAATTTTCTTGGCCCTCTGTATAATCTTGCAATAATTGCTGTTTTAAAACTTGTAAAATTTAGGACGTGCCCAGAATACCTCAGTCCTCACGGGCAGGGCTGGGTGTACCCAGCGCCGGATGCTGCAGGCTGCCCCCCAGCAAGCAGGGTGGGGTGCTGGCGGCAGACTTAGCACAGGTCTCCCTTCCACTAGCCGAGGCCCGCTCCCTGTCCCTGCAGGGGTAGGAAGGCTGGGTGGGGGAGGGCAGGGCTTCTTCCGCCCACGCACCCTCTCCATGACCTCTCTGCTTTCACGGTGCTGTTGCTTTTCTCTCCTTTCACTGCGTCCTCAGATTCCCTAAGGCTTCCTGTGCAAACCTTGCGGTCTCTGGCCTCGACGTCCTTAGTTCTCCTCACTATCTTTCTTCCTTAAATTTCCTCCATGGTGCCCAGGACCGCCTAAGACTTGGTCTGGGTTGGGCTGTTCAAAGCGTGTCTTCTCACCTCAGGGAGAAGGTGACGCCCTTTGGTGAATCGCTGGCATGTGCCATTCGGGGGAAGAAATGAGAGCGCAAGGTGCAGCTTTATTGGGATGACCTCGTCTTGGAGGACCAGGCAGAAGACAGACACAGGGGGGATCTTCAGGAAGAAACTGCCGCCAGCTTGTTGCTTGCAGGCGTCCCCATCAGGACTAGAAGGGGTGGGAACTGGCTGGGTTCATAGGGCCAGCGGAGGACAAGCTTCAGCTGGGTGAGGGGCTACCACGCCTGGTTCACTGAAGACGTTTAATTGGTGGTGATAGTGGTGGGGTGGGGGCGGGGCCTGCGGAGATCTGTATTCTAAACGGGGTCTAGCTAGAGTGTGATCGGGGTTGGGCGGGGAAGACGTTTTCGGGTGGGACGAGAGGGAAGGTTTTGCGGTGGCCCACGTGAGTGGGGCTTGGGCAATATGGGTGGCTGTGACGAGATAAGAGACTCAAGAGGCGAAACCCCCGGGCGTGATGTTGGCGCAACCCTCATCCCCTTGACCTCCCTCCTCAAGCGACAAATGTGACATGAGCCTCAAGGCTAGCCTGTCCACTGCGCATGTGGAAGCAGCTCAATGCAAAGTGAGGTTTTCTGAAGGGGCAGCCCCAGTGTCGGCTCCGCCAAGGAACCTTTTCCAGCCCTCCTTCTCCTCTATCTTCCGCGTGAGCAGACACGGAAAATTCAGAGCTAGCCAGGGAGGAAAGCCGGCTCCCAGGCTATTTTTAGCAAGCCACAGGAAGTAGCTTTTTCATTTGAATCCTTCTCATTAAAAGCCAGGGCCCGGCCTGACTTAGTTCTTGTTTCTAATGTCTGCAAGCTTCTCACTTCCCAGATATATATATTTTTAACTTTATTTATTTATGTTATGGCTGGCTCAGCCTGCCCTGGGGGTGAGGCTGGTGCAGCATGTGGTGTAGGAAATTGAACCGCGGTGCCTGCAGTTGCCTAAGCAGGTGCTTTAGACCGATGAGCTATCTCGCCGGCCCTCATCCCAGATGATTGGCAAGAAGCCCTCACGGAAGTCTTCTCAGCATTTCTGCAAAAATGTAGGCCCCGTTAGGCTCCACACCATGTTTGTGTTTGCCACGGCAGCCAAAATCGCAGCAGGCAGGACTTCAGGTGTGCCGGGGCGCAGGGCAAGGACAGCATGGGACAAGCGATGGCCTCTGAATGTCTTCCAGGGAGTTTCCAGCAGCGGCGTTTTCCGTGGCTTCTGAAGCAGGGGCGGAGAGCACCATGGTGACCTGGGCAGCTCTCTTCTGCCTGCTTTGCCCTCAAGTGGGTCTTGGAGTTACAACTTTATTTGTAGATATGCTTTCTTCATGACACCCCGAGTATTTCTTATGAAGTGAGTTGCACCTGTGTGGGCTAGCGAGGGGCAGCCGGTCTTCCTGTGCACGCTCCAGGCTGTGTTTCTTGCTTCCCTGCGTCTTGTTTCCTTGGTCTGTGACAAGGGGAGGTGGTGGGCAGCTCACGGGCCCCCTAGCGTTCCCTGTTTTGGTGTCACCCACAACACTGGCCCGGCAGGCTTTCACTTACGTTACTACTTCTTTAATAAATGATGACCGGGTTCCAGTCAAGCCCCTCGCTCGCGTTTTCTCTACGTCTTGCCGCGTGAGACTCTTCTCGGGAGTGACGTGGTAGCAGATGTGTCTAACATGTTCTCAGCGAAGCCCACGTCGTACTTCTTGTGTGCACAATGAAACCCTCCTGCGCAGCCCATGGTAATGCGCAGAAACCACTCTGCGGAGCTCTAGGGAGCCGACCGCTAAGTTCTCTCCCTCTGCTAACATCTTGTTTTTCTTGTCTGGCTGTGTCTCCCCAGGCTTATTTCCCACGGCTCCCTAAAATAAAACCCCCGGTCTGGCCAAAGCAGTGATCTTGCTGCTCCTTGAAGGCTGTCCATGCAGGTAATTTCCGCCATCAGAAATTGATAAGGAAGCAGAAGCTCTGACCCTGACTAAGAAAGAGCAGATTGAACAGCTTTGGAGAGAGGAGCTACTTTGGAGCAATAGGCTAAGGCTATCACTAGGGCATGTCACGGCTCGCTAGGTGAGGATCACTTGTAAAGGGCTCAAGGGTCAGCCATGCATGCACTATTTTGTCCTGAGCAGAGAGAATGCCCCTGCCAGGTACTGGGCAAATTTCTGCGTTCCCACGTCACTCTTTACCTCCTCATGGAGAAGAAATCCAAGGTGAGAACTGTCGTTGGCAGTTCACTGCTCACTGCATTGACAGTCACTGGTTCTCCTATTTAGGACGCATAATGCCCAGTAGTCATTAGAGATACAAAGACGGTTAGGACATGTTTTCCACTCCTCCAAGGACAGAGATCTTCAGGAGATGGGAAAGCAAACAGGCTAGGGTGACAGAGCATTACAGGGGGGGCCCACGACAGAGGACGAGGACACTCTGGGCCGCAGGAATGCCAACGCCACAGACTTTGAGGGAGTCTGGAGATTGATTGGTGAGCCAGGTGCATGAGTGGGTCGGGTAGGAGGGGGCGCCCTTCGGGAGGAAGAAGTAAGATCTAATTTAGGAGGGATGCTGTATGGGTGTGTGAGGGCCAGAGGGGAGGAAAGGAGGGAGGGAGGGAGGGAGTGGAAGAAGAGAGGGAGAGGCAGAAGAGAGAGTGACAGAGAGACAGAGACAGAGAGACAGGCAGAGACAGAGCAAGAGAAAGAGAGAGGGAGAGACACAGAGAGACAGACAGAGAGACAGGCAGAGACAGAGCAAGAGAAAGAGAGGGAGAGAGAGAGAGAGAGAGAGAAAGAGAGGATGAGAGAGAAAGACAGAAGATGGAGGGAGACAGAATTAAAGATAGACTGAGGAGGAATGTGGAGAATGAGTGGGAGATCCTTAGAAATATGCCAGGATTTCCAGCTTAGCTGGCTGGATACTGCTGCTATTCTTAGCGTGGAAAGCCAGGAGGAAGGATGCAATTTGGGAACCAGGAGCCTCTTTTGGAACTTTTTCTCGGGGTCTGTGTGGCATGGCTATAGGGTGCAGAGACTCGGTCCCTGGATTCTGTTCCCAGCTCTGCTCCTGGGACCTTGCTCAACTCCCCAGCTCCCGAGTGCTTCCTCTGGCTGTGAGGGGTGCTGCCTTCCTTGGCTTGGTTCCTCGTCTCCAGAGAGCTACAACAGCGCTTTGTAAACGTGCTCACAGATGTAAGTGTTGATGTCTGCTGGACGTGCCAGGTGTACGTGTACTACCTGGCTGTTCTGTGGGGCAGGACACCCAGCAGAGACCTCTCTGAAAGCTGCCAGGGCCTCTGTCTATCTCCTGATGATGACAGCTAACTTCCCATGGGACTAAAATGTATCCCTTTGCTGTTCGAAGTCCCCCTCCAGGACCACCCTATTCCATCACTTTCAGATCAACTTTGCTGTTTTCAGTCAGCACGGGACTCCTCAGGCTCACATGGGGATTGTGCTTTTCTTGGTAGCAGGATTAGGGTCCAAGATGCACAGGGCAAGCCGGGGGTGGTGGCGCATGCCTGTGCTTTCAGCACTCTGTGAGGCTGAGGAGGGCCGTTTTGGCACTGGAGACCAGCTGGGGCAACTTGGCAAGACCCTGCCTTAAAATCTAAACAAAACCAAAGTAAATGGAACTAAAACTAAAACACGACTGGAGACATAGCTCAGCACAAAAGCCTTGGGTTCAATCCACACTGTCACACACACACACACACACACACACACACACACACTCACACTCACACAACACAGCACGCACTACACAGGCAGGTTAGAAATGCCACACAGCCAGCCCACCCTGATATAAATGATGGACTAGCTGTCCGACCCTAGCTTAGGCAAATCCACAACAGATGCAGATGCCATTCTCTGAAGGTCTTTGAGATTCTTTTCCAGCAGGACTGAGGAGACGACCTCATTAATCTGAGCTAACGATTAACTCAAACGTATCATCCAGAACAAAGACTCAACTCCAACGTCTACTTTCAGCAGCTGCTGTATTCACGGTCTGCTGTAGAATAACCACTTCCCCATAGATGAGGACAGTTGTAGCGTGAATGGCGCGGGAGAGTCAAGCAGGAAAACATCTAAGCTGACCAGGAGGGAGAAGGACAGGAGCACGCAAGGCTGCTGGGTCAGCAGCAAGTAACTGCAACGTCTTTCTGTAGTTCTGTCTTGCAAGCTGAGGAAGGACCGCTCGGGTATCACCCTCAGAGCGAGCATTCCCGGGTAGTATCCGTCCAGTGATAGCTTCCACTCTAGGTGGGAAAACCCCCGTGTGGACCAGCATTTCTAGAACGGAACACAGCTACCACTCTCGGCCTGAGGTGGGTGCTGGAGGCTAAACGTAGGAGAATTCTTCTGTTTCAGTAGTTACACGTTGGGGGCTGGGGAGATAGCTCAGTGGAACAAATGTTTGTGTGACAAGTTACATACTCATTTTTATTATGACTGCCACCTTTGACAAGTCACTTTGGGTTGTTATTTAAGATAACGGACCAACTTTTTCATTTCAAGTAAAATTATTTGAGCATAGAAAAGAGTTGATTTAAATAAAGGTATTATCTACGTAGTTCTATCTTATTTCCCAGTCTTTTTTCTTAGTATATGTTTGTAATGCACAGTGAATGCATTCAACGTGGGGGACTTTGTCCATGTACAGACCTCCTGTGACCCTTTGGCCTCCCCTTCCTCTCCCCTCCCATCACCTCCCCTATTTCTGGATGCCCTTTCCATCCTTTCAGGGAACCAACTCTTTAATTCCTTGATTCTTTTTGTTGTGTTTTTTCGTCTTCACTTCGTTAATTTCCGCTTTGGTCCTTATAATTCTTCCTCCGCCTAGTTCCAGATTTCACTTACCCTTGTCTTTCTAGGCCCTTGAATGCCTTACTAGGCTGTGTACTTGCGATTGCTCTACGCTTTTCCGTGCATATCTACAGATCTACCCCTCTTCTGAGTCTGCTTTCTTCGGGACCCGAAGATCCCGGGATGTTGCTTTCCCGTTGTCTTCTGATTCTAGGGTTGTTTTCTTCTCCTTCCCTGACTGTCTCTATGATCTGCTGTATAGTAAATAACATGTTATTTATTCTGCGGGTGTTGGGCGGCTTCTGTGGATTCTTTTGCTATTGCTCTACAGTTTTATTCCACTATGACCTGGTAGAATGCGTGAGGTTATTTCAGTTCTTTTCTATTTATTTAGACATGCCTCCTTATGGCCTATGGTATGGTTTATTTTGGAAAGAATTCAAGTGCCACTGAGAAAAATACGCGTTCTGTTGTTTGCTGGATAAAACACTGTCTGGTAAATACAACTATTCAGAGCTGTCGTTTAATGCCTATGTTTCATTGTTGACGTTTTATCTTTTTTTTTTTTTTTAGTTAACATAATAGTGAAGGGGACATTAGAGTCCCTGCCATCACTGTGTTGGCGTCAGTCTGTCCTTGTAGTCCAGTAGTTTTTGTTCCGTGCAGTTGGGTGAGCTGACCGTTGGCACATGGATGGTCACAACTGTCTCTTCCTCCTGCTTTGTTCCCTTTGCCAGCACGCAGCGGCCATCGTTTGTCTTCCAATCAGTCTTGACTTGAAGTCTACTGCTCTGAAAACAAGACAGCTGCTCCTGCTTGCTTGCGGCTCTGACTGAAGTGTTGCTCCCCATCCTTTCACTTTCAGTCTGTTTCCTTCCTTTTAAATGTGGCGTGGCTCCTATAGGCAATCCATGTTGCCATTTTTAAAAAATCGAATCTGCTAGTCTGTGCCTCTTGACTGGGGAATTGAGGCCACCTTAATTGACATTAAGTGTCATTATGGAAAGGTGCTTAATGAATCGCATTATTTTTCCAGGGCTCATTCCTGTATTGTTTTTACTTTGGGATAACTATTCTCCCAATTAGATGTACACTAGTGGGCTCCTCAGTGCCAGTGACTTTCTGCTGTGCCCAGGTCTCTCTTTGCAATCCTGGTTAAGTGGTCATACATTGCTAAAAAATATTTTTTAAGTCATGATAATCTACTTCTCCATCAACTTGGAAGGCTATTTTTGCAGGATATAAAAGTCAAGTTTGGCAATTGTTTTCTTTTAGGACTTGAGAAACTTGCCTCATGCTCTCTCGGATTTTAAAGTGTGTGGTGATGAGTGAGCTATTGGGGTGGGGTTATCTTCGTAGGTTACTTGCCGTTTTATTCTCCTCTTGCTGAATTACTGGAATTTTGGTTAAGCTGTATTATGGGATGGTTCTTTTCTGGTCTTGGCTATTTGTGATTCTGTATGCCTCTTGTGCTTGAAATATTGAATTATTTTTCTAGATTTAGAATTTTTTCTGCTTTGATTTCATTAAGTAAGTTTCTGTACCTTTTGTGTTATCTTCCAATTTTTCCTTTATTCTTATAATTGTGAAGGTTTTTTTCTCATCTAGCAGCTGTTGGCTCCACCTTGGATAGTTTCTTGGCATTTTTAGGGTACCGCCGAGTATATTTTCTACTAGATTACCTTGCCTCCCACATCCAACGCTCTGCCTTCACCTTGATCAAGTCGGCTGCCCCTGCTTTTCAGTGAACTTTTCCTATCTTCAGTCTTTGCTTGTTTTTTTTGCACAATTTCCTAATTTTTTGAAGTGGTCATTCATTTAATGTCTTGCTTCAATCAATTAGTTTGTTGTTTGATTTTTCTTTCTAAGCTCATAAAGCATTTTATTTGTCAAATCCTTTGTTTAATTAAATTTTCTTTGAGCCCATTGAGCATCTTGTGAATTCACTTACATGTTTCCAATTTCATCTCTTCAAATATTTAGACTTTTTATTTTTATTTTTAGTTTTTTGCCTATAGCGTTCAGAGGATCATTTTCAGGGAGTTTGAGGGATGGCTCGTTGTCTTTCTGTCCTCATGTTGTCACTGTGGGCAAAGGATAAGTTATGGCAGAGAAGCTGTCGCTCTTTAATAGATTCTCTCCCTGTGAGACACTGTGCTTTGGTGTTTCTGCCCCTCTTCCACCTGTTCAGTGTGATATCTGAGGGTCTTCATAGTGCCCAACTTCCTTCTAGAAGCTTGATCACCAGCGCCACATAGAAAGGAGAAAATGAGCCACAGAAACACTGATGACATCAGGACAAAGCAGGTATCCACACACGGCAAAAACCAGTTGAGAGCCACAACTTTGCCACCAGTGACAACAGAAAAGAAAGCAGCAATACTAATACAGTCAAATACAAGTGAGTCATTGACATACTGTAAAGACCAATAATAACTACAGTTATATCATGCTCAACAACGGAAAGAGAGCTGTAATAATGTTAGGGTTTGGGTCTCGCTGTCCCCTCAGAGCCTCATGCAGCCTTTGCAACAGCTTCTAGAATTTGTGGTTAACTCATGATCCAATGTTGAGATTCTGGGTGCGAGTGCTGCACCTGCTCTGGGGTGGGGAATCTGCACAGGGAGGGGAGAGAGGCTTGCTAGCAGCCTCAGCTGCTGCTCTTCCCTTTGCTCTTTTCTGTCTTCTGCCACCATGAAAAGCTGCCCTCTGCCATGCACCTCTCTGCCTTGGAGCCAGCCAAGTATGGACAGAAACCTCCACTAACTGTGAGCCAAATAAACCTTTCCTTCTTCATTTTGGGTGTTGGGAGTTTTGTCCTAGCAATGAGAGAGAGTGCCTGAGACTAATAACAATACACATACAAGGACAAACTAAGCAGTGATATGTGGCATATGGCAATGGAAAGCCACAACTGTGCTACTGGCAATAATGAAAAAGAGTTCAGCAGTGACATTCGGTCTTAGTTCCTCTTCTCTCCTTGCTGGGATGAATACCTGACACACAAGCTGAGGGAAGGCAAGGTTTATTTAGCTCACAGTTACTGGAGGTTTCAAGACACTGGAGGAGAGGTTGGGGTGTGGCTGTGTCCAGGACGACCCTCTCATGTCTCTGAGAAAGCACAGGCTAGCCAGTTTAATGGATTTTTCATCTCTGCCCATCCCCCTCAGGCCCTTTCCTGGTCCTCTAGCCCTGCCCCTCAAGCCATGCTCTTGACAGCCCCATGATTTACATGAGGCTTTGGGGGCACAACTAGATACAGAACATGGCATCCGCCCCTGGGTCCCCAAAGCCTCATGCACATCCCTTCATCCAAAAGGCATTTCAGTCCATCTCTAAGAGTTGCCAAAATCCCAACAGTTTCAGCATTACTGAAAAGCCCAAGTCCCAAATCTCCTCCAAGATCCAAGGCAAACTCTCAGTTATGAGCCTCTATACAAATAAAAAGTTAAATATATTCAACATTCAAAGGCATAAGATAAACATTGCCATTCCAAAAGTTATACACAGAAGAATAGAAACCACTGGGGCCAAAACAAGTCCAAAATCCAGCAGAGCAAATGTTAAGTCCTGTAGTTCCACATGGAACATCCAAAGCAATCTGTGGCAAATTGTGAGCTCCATGTGGCTCTGTCTCTATGACACGCTTGGTGGTAGCTCCCATAGCTTCTCTCTTAGGCTGGCTTTGCTCCCTCCTTGCAGTTTTAGATGATCCACATTCCTATCTTTTCCAGCCTTCTGGGATTTCCACATAGTAGGCTTCTCACTCTTAGCTTTACACACTGCCCTCCCTGGGACATACCTCCTGGCCTCCCAGACCCTTCCAGGCCTTCTTCTGGAATCAAAGTGGAGGCCTACTTAACCTCAGAACTCCTGCATTTTTCATGTGCCTAAAACCAACACCACGTAGATGATGCCTAGGTCGGCTGCCAGCTGGAGCAGTAGCCAGGCTCCCTTCTCTCTTAGTTGGAGGGGTTGAGCACCTGGATTTCTGACTATTCTGACCCTATTTCTGAGAAACAAATTCTCTATGCCGGTGCCATTCTGTAATTTGATGTGGCTGCTGCCTCTATTTTGGAACATGGGGCTCTGAGGCTTTCTCCTCAAAGCAAAGTCCCGTACTCTTGCTATTCTGAGGCTACAAAGGGTGAAAAACTGCTACCTCCTGTGATACCCTCAGGATATCTTTTCTATTCTCCTGTTCCTCCTGCATAACGGATATCTCAGCTCTATCTTTGCAGCCCAGAGCCTTCCTGGCACTTTCTTTCTGGCCAAACTCACAATATTTTAAATCATTCTGCTGGGCTCTCTGCTCTTCATTCTCAACATATATTTGACTAAGAGCCTCCAGCAATAACCATGCCACTGCCCCAATATTTGACTGCTTTGATATTTCCTTTGAAAGATTGATCAGTCCTCTATGTTTAATGTCAGTCTCAGGCAAAGTCTCTGGACACAGGAAAAATTCTGACAAACTTTCTGCCAAGTCAAAACACAAATGGTCTGGAGTCCAACAACCAATGCAGTCCTTCTTCTCAGCAGAAACCTCCCCAGCCTGGTCTTTAAAGCCAGGCTTCCTATCAACATTCTGATCTGAGCTCTGACCAGCATCTCCCAAAGCTGGGAGCTTTCCAGTGCTTTGATTGTAAGTGACATCTCTGAATCTTTCCTATCTCTTCCCATAAATCATTTCCAAAAGCTTTAATCCTCATTGTCAGGTATAGCCACAGCAATGACCCCACTCCTGGTACCAAATTCTGTCTTAGTTACTTTTCTCTCATTGCTGGGACAAATACCTGACACACAAGGTTAGGCAAGGCAAGGTTTATTTAGCTCACAGTTACTGGAAGCTTCAAGACACTGGAGGAGAGGTTGAGGCACTGCCATGTCCACGATGACCCTCTCATGTCTGTGAGAAAGCACAGGGTAGCCAGTTTAACAGTTTGAGCCTCTCTGGCCCTGCCCCTGAGGGCCTGTCCTGATCCTCTGACCCCACCCTTCAAGCCACACACTTGACAGCCCCATGATTTACATGAGGCTTTGGGGGGATAACTAGATACAAACCATAACACATACTATCCGCTAAATAGCTAAAAATGAATGAAGCTTAAAAGTAATAATAAAGATGGAGAGAATAGTGAAACAAAATGAAAAAGTAAAATCTGAAAAAAAAAAGATGAGAAAAGAAAGCAAAATGAAATCAAAATTCTATTAAAGAGTGATAGTTAATAGAACTAGGGGAAAGTAGTAGAAAATATCAAACAAGAAAAATGCAAAAAGGAAGAAAATGAAGAGCAAAAGATAGGAAAGACAGAAACAAAAATAAAGCCAAAGAAAAAGAGACGTGAGTCTGGAAGCTGAGCTCTGCCGTCTGAGTGAGCGGCTCCTCTCTGGGGTTGTGGTACCAGGATCATGGCTGCTGTGTGATCCAACAGGGCTTCTTTTGTTTCTGCCCCCCCACCCCCCGCTGAGGGAGAGTGTCAGTCTCGCCTGCCCCAGCTCTCCTGGTGGGCCTGGCTGGTGAATAGGGTGCTGTCTGCCTTAGGGCCACGTTCTCTCCCCGAGGCCTTAGTGTCGCTGCCCTGTGTACACCGTGCACCACCACTGTCTCTGACAATCTTTCTAGCCCCTTGGCTCCTGAGGTGCCTCCCTCGCCCCCAAATCCCTCCTCTGCACACCCCAGGACGCGGCCCCTGACGAAGCTGACCTGTGTCCCCGATCATGTCGGCAGATGGGAACAGGGAACAGACCACTGCACTCTATGCTGGACGTGGACAGTGAGGGCGCTGGGTGGTCAGCTGGAGTTCGTCTTAGTCTTTTAGTCCCTCTCAGGAACCCCATGGCCAGCCTGGCTTCTCCCCAGAGGGTGGGACTGCCGTGTTCTTCACCACCTCACCTCATGGATGCTTCAACTTCTCAGGGGACCTGCAACCAGCCTACCCCTTTTCCATCATGGCAGTCTCCTACCCAGTCACGGTGGGAGGGTGATCCTAGAGACCCTAAAGCAAAGTTGTTCTGTGACTTCCAGTTCCCAGGTAGCTTGGTCTTCAACAGTCAACTCTTTCCCAAAATGGCGCCTGCGGGCCTCACCCCCAGGTAGGGCAGTGACTGTAGCACACGTCCTCTCTGGTGTAAACTGTCCTGTGACAAGTCCCTTTCGGAGTAAAGCCCCAGGCTGTATTTGCAGCTTACAATACTTGGGCTTTTCTTAGGGCCAGAGTTGCCTGTCTGCTGTCCTTCCTGCAGCTCTCCCTTGGGGCCAGGATTAATGTTGCGGACTTCTCCATTGTTTTCTCTGCATTGTCTTCAGTTTCTCTGGGATTCTAGTTTTCTTGTGGGCTCTTTCGCTGTGGGGCAGCTACTTCTAAAAGTGGCTCACCAATTAAGCTTCGGCAGGTTCTGGGTTGCTCGCCTCTCCCTCTGGAGTTAGATTCTGGGCTTTTCTCATCTCCAATAAGGAATCCAACAAAATGAGCAAACGGCAGTGGCTAAGTGGATTAGAGAGAGCAAAAGCGAACAGTGATGGTGGAACTGCTCTGCAGGGCAAGCTTAGGCTGAGAGAATGGGGAAAAAGTGGAAACAGTCCACCCTGGATGTGAGGGTCCTTTGGTCTCACTGCAAACGGTTTTACCTGGGGAGAAAGCCAAGAAGACAAAGCTGGGCGAGGTGGTCGCTAGTCAGCCTGGTGGGCAAGACTAACCCAACCCATAGCCAAAAGATGCTTTATTTATATTTTTGCAGAGTTCGTAACCCATGACACAAGGTTGCCTAGCGGCTAGCAGTCAGCCTTAACCAAACAGGACGTTTACCTCAGGAGTGAGGTAGCTTGCTTGCTTTATGTACTGAGGCCCAGGCCTACCTGCACACATTCCATCAAATTCTACCTTCCTGTGGCTCCCAACAGCTGCAGGAAGCAGGGTGGGCTTCCTTGAGAAAGTCACAGAGCAAGTTCTTGGTCACTTCTTTGCCATCCAAACCTTGAGGAGACCCTCTCGAACCTCCACATATGCGTCCTGAGAGTGGTGCTGGTGGTGCAGGAAAAAAAATTGATCTTTTAACCTGAAAGCCATTTGGACGAGGAGTTTGTGTTCTATAAAACCAGAGGAATGAATTTTAGCAACGAGACGGAGGTTTAGAATAAAATATTGGGAAAGAAAGCTTCTGTCCAAGAGGGGAACAGAAGGGGGACCCTAGTGAGTTGCCCGGGAAAATGTTCTTTTTTACGGGTCTTACAAGGCAAAACCATGTGATAAGGAGGACCTAAGGTGAAACTAGGGCAAGTTGCTTAGGCGGTCATGAGGTGGGACAAAGTCATGGTTGATCAAGGAGATTACAAGCATCACCGTTCAGGTAACATTGATTAAATCGGGAGCAAAGTAGGAAGCAAGTCAGGTAGCAAGTGGGCATAAATACGGAATAAGGGTTTTTTTCTGTTGGGGTTGAGTTTCTGACTCCTTTAGGCTCTTTTAGGGCGATCGATGCTCATTTAGAATACCAGACCCTGATACGTAACTTTAAGCAAGTGGGCAGCTGCATTTCTCTGTGCTTTTGTTTTAAGGTCTGGCCCACAGGTAGGGGTGCCTGTCTCTTGCAAAGCTTTATAGTTGAGTTGCTCTCTATATTGCCCTGGAGGGTCTGGCCCTATCTGACTGCCTATAATATTTCTACCTAATTTGGCTGCCTACAACACTGGGATCCCATGCCTAGACCTCTGGCCTAAGCCTGCTCAGGTTCTCCAGAGGAGCCCATCTGCCGGGCTTTGGGAGGCTCTGTGCTCTGCACGTGCTCTGAGAGTGTGACATTAGCCATCCTGCCTGCTTCCTCAGCCAGGCTAGCCACCCCCTAAACTCCTGTCCCACTGTCTTAATTCTCTGAGCTCTACTTTTCTCTTGGCTAAGTTGTTGCTTTCCAGGACTCTCAATGCCAGGTCCTGAAGAGGCTGAATTTTGTTGCTGGTCTTTACTGCACATTTCAATTCGGTAAAGAAAGAATATTTTTTTAAAAAGTCGATAGAATGTAGAAAATGTAGAGCACTGGTATTGGAATGACTCAAGTGTGGGAAACCTGAGTCCTAGCGCTGCATCTGGGTGCAGAAGAAAGGGAAGGCAACAAAGCAGGCCGCCGGCGAGCGAAATGGCGCCCGGGGCTCAGGGAGGCTGCGCGCGGGTGGTTCCCCAAGCCGTTAGCTTGCCGCAAGGGTTTCTCTCCCCTGCAGGGAGAGCACACGCCTGAAAACTGCATAACATTTTGTAAGTATAATGGCCAGTGAGGAGAAGAGTTCAGGTCTGGAAGTACAAGAACTGCATTCAGGCCCCTTCCCGCCGTCACCCGTGGTGTGACCTGGGGCAAGTGACTTAGCCTCTCTGATGCTTATTTATCCATTGGGTTGGCCAGTAAGGAGCCGATCAG